>OX578147.1:95399953-95709453 GCA_951213105.1 Amaurobius ferox | reverse complement strand
ATTAATCCATTTCTTGGACTTTTTTTTCCCTCTGCTTCTGAGCATATTCTGTATTTAAGTACCGCATTCGAATGAAGGTTCTTGTTCGGACATACACTTTTATAATGCTTTTATGTAAGTCTAAAAATTTCTCTTGTATATGATTACATAAAGTTTCTACAACTTTATCTGCTTTTGATAATGACTGTCCATGGAACATTCCAAAAATTACCTCCATTTGCTCAACAGTTTTTAACCATTCAGGTGATGGAACAACAACCGCAACAAACGATCAGATTGAAACAGCTTGAGAAACAAATATTTCGCCGGCACTCTCAGGCGAGATGTATATATAATCTCAGGCGGCGATTGCCGCGCCATCTTGTGACGCTTTGTGTCGTTACTGGAAGTTCACTCCATCTGACGTCACAGGTAATGTTCGAGGCAGCGGAGTGGCACCCCCCTGGGAAAGAATACATAAACTCACTCGCACCTCAGGATAACTCAATATGGAATTTTCTAAAAATAATTAAAAAATCAAATAAAGGAACCACTCATATGATTACAGACAAAGGAACTACCCAAATAAATTCTGAAATCTCAAATACCCTGACAGATAATTACCAATCCCAATTTACTATTAATAAAGAATTAACATGCCAGGACACCGAACTTGAAGTCAAAAACACAGTCCAAAACTTCATAAACACGCCCCTACACACATAACCAATCCAACCTCCCCATCCGAAATGCCCACCGAAATTAAGAACTTGAAAGGCAGAAAGTCTCCTGGTATTGACGAAATAAACAACAAAGCAATAAAATCTCTCCCCATCAACATTATATACTTTTTAACTCTACTTACCAATGCTATTTTACATTACAACTATTTCCCTAAGAAATGGAAAACCGGCATAATTGTTCCAATTCTGAAACCCGGAGAAAACCCAACCATCCCACAAAGCTATAGGCCCATCACACTTCTCACATCTATTAGCAAACTTGTTGAGCGCATCATACATACGCGTCTTAAAAACTACATCAACCAGCAAAACATAATTATACCCGAACAGTTTGGCTTTCGCCCACAACATGCCACAACACACCAGTTGTTAAGAGTCACTGAGTTCATCTCCGAAGGAATGAATATCGGACTTACAACTGGAGCCATACTCCTTGACGTAGCGAAGGCCTTCGATCGCATCTGGGACGATGCTCTAATATACAAATTAATTAAGCTAAACTTCCCAGATGCTCTTATACACCTTATATACTCATACCTTCGCTGCAGATCTTTCACAGTCCGCTTCAACAACACTTACTCAACACACCGACCTGTGAGTGCCGGAGTCCCACAGGGATCCCAATTGGCCCCGACACTCTTCAACTTATACATTAACGACATACCCAGTTCACCACACACACACATCGCTCTTTATGCGGACGACACGACAATATACACTAGATCCTCCAACTTTAATTTCGTGCGCTCCCGATTACAAAAACACATAAACATACTTTCCTCCTGATTTCAGAAGTGGAAAATAAAAATCAACCCAAAGAAAACCAACTGCATCCTTTTCTACATGAAAAAGAAACAACTCCCCCCCCCCCCATTAATATTAATAACACTCCCATACCGTACACGAATAATTGTAAATATCTTGGCATAACTTTTGACAAAAAACTTTATTTTAAGCAACACATTGAAACCACCATAAAAAAATTCCACATAGCCAGAGCCAAGCTATATCACATCGTACACTCACCCCATGTCAACTACTCAAACAAATACATTGGTATAAGAATAACTTATTTCTTCGACATTCCACTATTATATAAAACTGTGGTATCATACTATTATATATCCACTATTATATATCATACTATATATATCCACTATTATATATCATACTATTATATATCATATCTATATATATCATACTATTATATATCATACTATTATATATCCACTATTATATATCATACTATTATATATCATACTATTATATATCATACTATTATATATCACACTATTATATATCATACTATTATATATCCACTATTATATATCATACTATTATATATACTATTATATATCATACTATATATATCCACTATTATATAAACTGTGGTATCCTACTATTATATATCATACTATTATATATCATACTATTATATATCATACTATTATGTATCATACTATTATATATCATACTATTATATATCCACTATTATATATCATACTATTATATATCATACTATTATATATCACACTATTATATATCATACTATTATATATCCACTATTATATATCATACTATTATATATACTATTATATATCATACTATATATATCCACTATTATATAAACTGTGGTATCATTCCACTATTATATAAAACTGTGGTATCATAACTGTGGAAAATACTATTATATAAAACTGTGCTTAGGCCTGTGTTGCTGTATGGATCCGCCGTTTGGGGTTTCACGCCTAAAACAAACCTAAACAAACTCCAAATTGTCCAAAACAAAGCACTAAGAAGCATTAGAAAAGCTCCCAGATTTTTAAGAAATGATGTCATTCACCGGGACTTTGGAGTAAATCCCATTAAAAAAGAAATCAAAAAACTTGCAATTAACTTTTATAACAATATCCCCCTTATTCCAAATCGTGAACTTCAAAATTTAAAAAGTTATGACCCACACCAGTGGAATTTTAAAAGAAGACCTAGAATAACAACAATACTAGAATAAATACTGCATATCAACATCTACTAATAAATCAATTTAATAACCAAAAAGTAGTCTTAATGAAATTGTTCCAACTGCACAAAAAAAAAATCCTTGAAGCTCATTCAACTTATTGAGTAGTAAGAGCTTGATTCAAGATTAACTATATTGAATATGAACCAATAGAAAAATGACAGGTTTTAAACTAATAGAAATCAACCTTCCCACCCTATTTTCATACTGCCTTCGGGTGCACAACAAGAAAAGTGTATCATGCTCATATTCTACGAGAGATACAGCCCACTGAGGGTAGGTGCTCTATTTAGCGACAAACGCAACAGATCACATCCAGTCAAAGGTAGAGCACGTCGGGCTAAGCAATTTGCAGCCGATTTTTGTGATTTTCGTATTTGGTGACGTACTTTGTACTCGCCATTTCTTTTTGTGCTTTTCGAACTTGGTTCACCACGTGTGTTTTCCCCACGTGGTTGTGCTTTTTCGGACTTTTGGATTGATTTCACCCTCTCTCGACTATGGATTTGGACAGTGCTCAATTACAATATACGCGGACTATTGCTGGTGAGTTGGATGGGGAAGATGCTCGGCCTCTTAAGGATGCCATGACTACCTATTGCGACTCCCTGCCACAGGATGGATCGATATTCACGTGGACTCAGGATGTGAAGCAAGCGATGAACTTCTGCGGACTCGTGATTTACGTGTTGACTCTGCACATCGAGAAGATGCTCAGGAATGGATTGATTGGACAGGACAAGGACCAAGTCTCCCGGATAATAGGTTCATTTCCTTTTGTAAACTCTTTTTTGTTGACCCATGATATTGAGAAATTTGAGAATAGTGATATTTATGTAATTTATAAATGTGAGGATAATATGTTAGGTAGTAAATTAATTGAAACTAAACTGCTAGAAATAGGACTGATAAAGGAAATTAAAATTGAAGATGAAATTGAACCGGCTTTAAATCCAAGTAAAAAGGCTAGGATAGAGGAAAATTCCACTACGGAAATTCCTACCAAAAACTAGTTTGAACTGTTAAACTTAAAATCTGGTGACCATGATAACATGGACTGTAGCATTGCAATTGATAACCCTAATGATGTAAATGATCATTCTAGTAAAGTAAAAGATCCTAACCAAAAAACTTATGCTGAAATTGTAAGCCAAAATATTGAATATAAAATAGTGCAAAAATCGAAAACGGCTGAAAATAGAATTAGGGAAAAAAGTAATGATGTTGAGAAAAAAGACCCAAAAGCGGAATGCTTCTTCAACAAGTTTAATGAAAACTACCAGTCGCTCCTCAAAAAACTAAATGAGATTACGGAAAATAAAGTATCTGGCAAACTTACAGGAGAGATGTTAAAGTTGATAGCAAAGGACGCTGACGCCTATACGGCTGTTCAGCGCCACTTAACCAGCGAGAAAATCCCCTTTCACAGCTTAAATCTTAAAACGGAAAGGCCAAAAAAGGTAGTATTGAAGGGGCTACCAACCAGTTATGACATTGAGACTCTAAAAGTTACTCTAACAACCGAGGGGTTAGATGTAGTCCGGGTTTCTCAATTGAGAAATACTAAAACTAGATTGCCGCTGCCGATCTTCCTACTCAGCCTTAGGCCCACGGATAACTGGCAGAGGGTATACTCAATAACAAGATTAGGTTACATGGCTGTGAAGGTAGAGGCCTTTAGAGCACGGGGCTTTAAGATCTGCTACCAGTGCCAACAGTTCAACCACTCCTCTGACAACTGTTCGATGCCACCTAAGTGTCTTAAGTGTGCAGAGAACCACTTGACAAGAGACTGCCAGAGACCTAGGACAGAGAAGGCAACCTGTGCAAACTGCAAAGGTGACCACCCGGCAAACTTCCGGCTCTGCCCGAAAAACCCTTGGAATAGTGGAAAGACACCGGCGCATGCCCCCCCCCCTCCCTCCCAAAATGAGATACCCCCTTGGAGGCAAAAGGCCCTCGGTCTAAACACCCAGGCACCCCGTCAGAACTCCTCGCACACTGTGCCACAGATAACCAGAATTCAAACTTCAGCACCTACCAGATCGGTGCAAGAGCAGGTCCCCAAACCATCGACTTCCAGAGAATTGACTCCGGAAGAAATAAAGCTGGCTACTATAGCCATTAAAAGGAGAAATGAAGCGGAAAAAGCCAGACAGGCAAAACTAGCTCAGGAAGCTAAAGAAGTAAATCCAAAAACTAAATCAACTAAAGAAATCAAATGTTTTCTTATTTCTAAATTAGTTGAACTTTTATGAGCATTTTGTTAACATTTTACAACATAGTTCAAAACTGTTTATGACTTTGTTCATTCTGTTTGTCTGTTAGCAGTGCTGTAGTTGTAAAAAGAACAGAGGGTATACCATGGGCGCCTGCAGATTTTTTTCCAGGGGGAAGCAAAACATGTACTTACTACTTACACTTTCCAGGGGGGAGGGGGCAAAAACATGTACACACACATACATGTATATATATATAGGAAATCCATAAGCCAGGGGGCAACTGCCCCTTTGCCCTCCCCCCCCCCCGTCCGGGCACGCATGTGGTATACTCGAAGGACCGGGGGGAAATGTTCGAATTAATCGAAGTTCAAATTATCGAGAAAAAAATGCCTATTAATTTTATATTACAGGAAAGGAATTGTGGAACTTAGAAGAAACTTCGACTTAAACAGAAATTCGTGTTCACAAGGTGTTCTAGTTATTGGGAGTTTACTGTATTTATGCAAAGCAAAACATATAGACTAGCATCGAGTGATATTCATATTTGAAAATCTCACTATATTAGTATTTAACTATGATACAAAATAATTACAGAAAATATTAAGAGAAAAATATTTTTAAATATATATAAAGTAGGATGTAATTTTGTTTTATTTTAACAAATTTTAAGGCTCTATCATTTTCATTGAAATATTTTCCAAATTGCTTGATGAGAGAAATCCGTCTCTGTGTCTTTTTTTGTAGAGCTTACTCTTGATCTATTGTCAACTGAAGAGTGATGGTTGGCCAACTAAGAATTTACAAATTTTTCCGGTTGAAAGTGTTCTATAGGTGGTCTATTTGAATTAATAAACATTAGATTGGAGGCGTTTGAAATCAATAAAGATGATCTCAAATATGTTACTATGTTGTTCATTAGCAAAGCATTTTGCAAAGCGTGTAAGTAGTTTTTAAGAAAAAGCAGAGGGTATATGGAATTTGCTGAAAAAACCAGAGGGTATACTGGTTATACCACCATATACCCTCCACTACAACACTGTCTGTTAGCACGATAACTGCTGCAAAAATGACTTTATCAAAATGAAATTTTAGTATTTGTGGTACCTATGGGAATATAAATGAATAATATCAGCCATTTAGTTTTGGATTCAACCCGGGTTGAAAAAATGAAATAATCACAAATTGCTTTGAAAGTTTTAGGAAATATTCAAGTTATCCCATAAAATATATAACAAAAATTTCAGAAAAATATATTCAGTAGTTTAAATAAAAATTAAAATAATAATTATATGAAGATTATATGAAGATATCCTGTGACACACTTCAAAATAAAGTATGGCATCCTTCTTGTGTCAAAATCATGATTTTTAAAGTTCTTTTTAATTTATATTTAGTGTTGTGTACATCCTAAAACCACTTTATTTTTGCTTAATTTCTGTGCATCAATGTTCTGGAACAACACAAATACAATATATTTGAGTTTAAATGATTATTTCTACAACGAAGCCTAATTTTTACTTATGGAGATTGTAAACATATCAAGCTATAAGATCAGTTGTATAAGAATTGCTGAATATCTTTAACACAAAATTATTTGGCGCTGGAGTCTGCAATATAGTTGATATGAATGAAACAGTCAATGATTTTACATAGGGAACAGATGATTTTATAGCAGACTTTTTCGGTGAAGTTTAAAGCACAGAGTTAAATTACTTTTACCTCCATGGTTTTAAGTTTTTAAGTAAAATAAATTATTGCAGTATTGTGATGAATGAAAGGAATAGAATAACTTCCCGCTTCCGAACTGTTCCCAAAGAACGGCAAATTTTTTGCTCTAAGCCTAATTCTCGAAAAAAAATTCACTAAAAATCACCTATTCATCACAGAAATCTACTTTTTTCAGGAATAAAAGAAATATTTATTTTCTATTTGATGTATATTTTTCATACAAATCTGAATACAAAATACTCGTTAGTTGCTCCCATTCTTTTATCCGAAATAAATGAATAATTTCACTGCCTCTAAAACCCAAACAAAAAAAAATACTCTGTTATATTCCTATGATTCACCAATGAAATCATAACGCTGAAATAAAAACAAAACCCGGAACTCAATTATAAAATTGTTGATGCTGCAAGAATTGCTCTGTCTGTTTATATTACAAAATCATGTTTCACAGCTCCACATGGAGAAATAATTCATTGGATCAACCTTAGTCAAGGTCATGTATCTTCGAAATACATTGAAGTTAGTTCCACGGACATTTAACGCCATCTAGTAAACAAATTAAAACGTTCCACGTGAAGGTACACATACGTGCCACTCGCCGTTTACGGTAAAGTTTCCTCCGGCACGAGTGCCGTCCATCCTTGAATGCAAGTTCGCAGCCAACACATGGGCGTGCCAATCATCCTGAAAGGGTTAAAGAAATAAGTGATTACTTTAATTTATCAGTGTTAGTATATTAATTTAGAAGCAACTTAAATGAAGTTTCAAAAAGTTGGATATTCAATGAAAATCACAAAAAATGGATTCAGAAAAGAATAATAATAATAAATAAAGGAGATGCTGAAAAGTAGCGCGAAAAAGCCAAGAAACAAAGAACAGAAGAAATTAAAAAGTGATTTAAATTAACAAACTTCTTTAGTACTCAAACTTCAGAAATTAACTGCGATGGTAATTGTCAACAAAAAGAATTGTTAGTCATTGAAAATGCTAACAAAGCATGGCATGTGAGTGAATGAATTTTGGTAAATCAAGTAATCAGCACAATTTCAAATGTGCGATAGTTCAATCATCTAAAGATGAGCTCTTTTCAACATGATTCGACATCAGTATCTAAAGAGATTCCAAAAATTGATACTATTGATGTTGATTTTAAATGCCCAAAGCCTTCCAATATATGCACTATTTCAAAGCTCACCATAAACAACCAATCATACAGATCATAACTTGCAGTTTAAATCGAAAAAGCATTCTTTTCATGACAATAGAATAAACAAAATTGACTGAGTTAGAATGGAAGAACATATGCATTGTACTGTATAGCATACTTGGCTTTTTTTAAGGAAACAAATCCAAATATTTTCACTTTTGGGATAAAGGCCTGGAGGCATGCGCATCAAAGTATTTCTGAACATGAAATATCTCAAATTCATAACAAATGCGTTAATACAGCAAAATTAACATTTATTAGATTGCATTATACAAGTTTAATGTGCCATACTGCCATAACCTAAATTTGAAAGATATATTTCAAAGTGGAACTTGTTTGCAACGAGGTATCTCCTGACACAGTGACGTGCCCATATTAGTGATGCAACATATGTAAAAGCAAACCTCTTATTTTTAAAATTTCATACTTTTATATTTCACGAATATTAAGATTTTAAGTTCACAAATTCTAAGTCAATAGTGAACAATATTTTGATACCTAGAAGTAATTCAAATGAGTGTTAATTGTACTGAGGCAGGCAGGCAAAAAGCGATTTTTTATCTACATCTACATCTTTATCTACATCTTGTTCTGTTGAAGATGATCAGCAACGTTTTTCATCATCATTGATATATATAATTTTGTACGTCAGCATCCCTTTCAAATTGACCTAATATTTTTCTTTGAATTTTATTCATCTTTTAATTTCTGTGTTCCATCCTTCACGTTTTGTTTTCCTAATTTTGACAGCATTAACACATATTTTCTTTGATTTGTTTATGTTAAATGGATAATAACTATAGATTGCTTAATTGTTCAAAAAACTGTCACAGCAGTTTGTTTAGCAGCATGTACTCCGACTAAATTGAAATAGTGGTTATCGACAAACAGTTCCTTTAAAATTTTCTTAATCTCTTTACTGTACTCCAAAATTATAAATTACTTTTTGGTTCTCCTTTGCTATGCCACTGTCCTTCAGGGTAAACATATGAAGTGGCTTTAGAAAGGCCTCTTTGTAGGACAATGATAACCAGGGGAACGTCAGGATCTAAAGAGAAACCTTAAAAGTACGAGTCTACAAATAACAAATCCACAGTTCGAAAAACAAAAGTACTATAAACAAGGAACAAAAAACAAGCATCAGTCCACTTGCTGCACCAGGTACGAGGTTGGGTTTTGACCCTCTCAGCCGCACCTCCGCAATGTGGGACCTTGATGCTCACTATTATATCTTTCCCCCGTGGGGGGACGCTGACTCCAATGGTCTGAGGGACGTTAACTAGGGGTCCTTCTAAGAGGCCCCGAGTGGCGCTTCTTATTTGGTCAGCTATTTTCTCTATCTTATCTCTTACACTCTCAGTTTTTACTGGTTCATCTCCTTTCCCCCGTGGGTGGAAGTTGACTCCAATGGTCCAAGGGACGTTAACCAGGGGGCTGGTTAAGAGTCTCAGAGTGGTGCTCCTTTTTTGGTCAGTTATTTTCTCTTTCTTATCATTCACAATCTCAGTTTTTACTGGTTCAACTTCCCCTGAGCTGCATTCCTCCATGTCACTTTCGTTTGTGTTTTGGTTATGTGGTTTTCCGTTTTTTTCACTTCCATCGCTTTTGTCAGCTGATTCATCACTTGATCTGCTTTCTTTCATATCCCTTTCATTTTCATTTTATAGTGCTTTTATCAATTCTTCAAGTTTCTCTGCGATTAAACATATGTTTTTGTCTAGCCTTGTGAGGTATTGCCGAATCCACTCATTCCGGACCTCTTCAGTCTTTGGCTTTTCGAGGTCTGTCACCACTGCATTTATTTTTTTGATGATTTCCGTGAGTTCCGGTTGCTTTTGTCTCTTTTCACTTTCTTCCTTCACTGCTCTTCTCCCGTTTTTTGTTGTCTTCTGCATACTGTAGCGTATTCAAATTTTTGATTTATTATTTATTTTGCTTCACCATAAGAGATGTTCTTAGCTTTTAAAGTTGTCTGTATCTCCGTTTGTTTTTTTATTTCCTGGCATTGTTTACTTCTCGCCATGTGATTTCCCCCACATCGAAAGCATTTTAGGTGTTCCGCTAAGCACTCTGCCACTTCATGCTGATCTCCACATTTACAGCATGTTGTACTTTCACTTCCACATTCGTGTTTGTAATGGTTAAATTTTAAGCATTTTAGACATATTCTTGGGCTTTCTATATATGGGAGAGTTTTATATCTTGTGTATCCAATATTCACATGGCTTCTGCTTGTTTTACCTAGTTCATGTAGTAGAACTATTGGTACTTTCTCTGTACTTTTAGGCTTAGTGAATCGGGTTAATTCGCTCCAATTTATCTCTTGTCCCTTGAGTTCTTCAGAAATTTCTTCCAGGTTCACTTCTGGATGTATGTCTCGTATTATCCATTCGGTAGAGATAAACTTTTCAATTATTCTCGCACTTATAGGTACTCCACAAAAACTTTTTTTTTCCAATATTCGGGCAGCGCTTACGCTTGTTTTGACTACAACCGCTATGTTGCCGTTTCTTGTTACGAATATATTTTTTATATCTTTATGAATATCTTCTTGTTGCAATTCTTATTTGCAAAGAATTGGGTGAAATGGGATCTTCTTCACCGCCCCCGTTAAGTCTATTTTTGCTTCAGTAGCTCCATTTTGGAAAGCAATTTCGATTTTTTCTCTGTCGGATAGGTTGTTACCTCTCCATAGGCCAGCGTCACTAAAAAATTTTCGCCGACTTACCTCCGGCACTTCGTTGTTACTTCCCTTCCGTTTTCCCACACTACTAGGAAGCTTCGCCATACCTCCCAAAAATAAAAAGCACAAATAAGAATAATAAATTTACATTATTCCCACTAACGTCAAAACAACACCAAAATTTTTTTCACACAACAAAATCCAAATCACTCCCTCCCAAGGAGAGAGGAAAGCATGAGGCTTAGCACTAAGCCTTTTGCCTCGAGGGAACAAAAGCATAAGAAAATTGAAAACAGCGTACAACTCTCTCCAAACTATGGGGAGAGAAAAATCAATCCAACAGTACGTCTAAAACATAGTATGAGTTTACAAATTTCAAACATATGATACGAAAACTAACAGTACTAGAAGTAAGAATAAACAAGGAACAGTCCATTTGCTGCTCCAGGAACGAGGTTGTGTTTTAACCCTCTCAGCTGCACTTCCACAATGGGGGACCTTGACACTCATCGAAACATCATTCTCCTGTGAGGTGATGCCAATTTTAATGGTCTTAGGGACATTAATCATGGGGTTGTTCATTTATTTTAGATTGGCACTTCTTATTTGCTCATTATTTTTTATCATCTCATTTATATCTCTCTCAATTTGACTTTCCGTTTTTACTGTTTCTTTTTCTTTTCCCCGTGAAGGGAAGTTGACTCCACTGGTCCGAGGGACGTTAACCAGGGGGCTTGTTAAAAGGACCAGATTGGTACTTCTATTTTGGTCAGTTATTTTCTCTTCCTTATCATTTTCGATCTCAGTTTTTTTTTGTTCATCTTCTTCTGAGCTGCTTTCCTCTATGTCACTTTCGTTTGTGTTTTGGTTATTTGGATTTCCGTTTTTTCCACTTCCATCGCTTTCGTTAGCTGATTCATCATCACTTGTTTTGTTTTCTTCCATATCCCTTTCAGTTTCATTTTTGTTTTTAGAGCTTTTACCAATTCTTCAAGTTACTTTGAGATTAAACCTATGTTTTTATCTAGCTTTGTGAGGTATTGCCGGATCCACTCATCTTGGATCTCTTCCGTCTTTGGCTTTTCCAGGTCTGTTACCACTGCATTTATTTTCTTGATGATTTCCGAGAGTTCCGGTTGCTTTTGTTTCTTTCGTATTCTTCCTTCACTTCTTCCGATTTTTGTTTTCCTCTCCATACTGTAGCGTATTCTAATTTTTAATTTTTTTTGCTTCACCATAAGAAATGTTCTTAGCTTTTATAGTTGTCTGTATCTCTGTTTGTTTTTTTATTTCCTGGCATTGTTTACTTGTCGCCATGTGCTTTCCCCCACATCGAAAGCATTTTGGGTGTTCGGCTCAGCACTCTGCAACTTCATGCTGATCTCCACATTTATAGCACGTTGTAGTTTCACTTTCACATTCGTGTTTGTAATGGTTAAATTTTAAGCATTTTAGACATATTTTGGGGCTTTCCATACATGGGAGAGTTTTATATCTTGTATAGCCAATATTCACATGATTTCTGCTTGTTTTACCTAGTTCATTTAATAGAACTATTGGTATTTTTTCTGTACTTTTAGGCTTAGTGAATCGGGTTAATTCGCTCCAATTTATCTCTTGTTCCCCGAGTTCTTCAGAAATTTCTTCCAGGTTCACTTCTGGATGTATGTCTCGTATTATCCATTTAGTAGAGATAAACTCTTCAATTATTCTCGCACTTATAAGTACTCTACAAAAACTTTTCTTCTCCAATATTCGGGCAGCACTTTCGCTTGTTTTGACTACAACTGCTACGTTGTCGTTTCTTGTTACGAATATATTTTTTATATCTTTATGAATATCTTCTTGTTGCAATTCGCAACTTTTTTGCACAGAATTGGGTGAAATGGAATCTTTTTCACTTTCCCCGTTAAGACTATTTTTGCTTCAGTAGCTCCATTTTGGAAAGCAATTTCGATTTTTTCTCTGTCAGATAGGTTGTTACCTCTCCTAAGCCCAGCGTCACTAAAAATTTTTCGCCGACTTACCTCTGGCACTTCGTTGTTAGTTCCCTTCCGTTTTCCCGCACAACTAGGAGGTTTCGCCATACCTCCCAAAAATAAAACTCACAATATAGAATAATAAATTTACATTATTCCCACTCTCTAAAATTTCTACAAAAAACTATACGAAAACATGTGGTGCAAAAATTCACAAGCACATTCACCTATTCTTATCTATTTTTTTCAGTACTCTCTGTTTCAAAAAACAAAAACACCCTCCCACAACATAATGTTTACAAATGTGTCATAACGGCCACGGTTATAGCAGATATTCATAGATATATTCTTTCTGCTCTTCATAAAATGCAATTCTTTTGAAATTTAAAATAGTGAAAGGTTTTAAGACACCCAACACGATTCTCAAAAATTCATTTATAAATAATTTCTATTAAAAATAAAAAATACATTTATTATATTAACTAGGTATAAATTATTTATTTTATTTATTGTATAAAAATTTAACTGTATTCATGCCTGGTTTAGAAATTTATGGTAACTTTTAAAGTTTGGCAAAACTGCAATCGCATTTATTAGCAGTTGGAGGGAGGTGCTTTAGCTCCGCCTGTTAGCCTAAGTAACCAATAGCGATAGCTAAACCCATCCGTTTAAGGAGTTTTCTTCAGGATGCACGACCACTGGACGTGGATCCAGCCACAGCCATATATGTGCACAACGACAGAATGGGAGGATAGAGCGATTGTCAGAGCAGATGTGACAGCACAAGTTTCATCGTTATCAACCGTCCAATGTGTGACAAACACGGAAGTGACCACCCGGACCATTAATAGGAGATTACGGAAATAAAATCTATACTCAAAGTATCCATTACGCCGCCTACCACTGACCAGTATGCACCGTCAACAGCAATTGCAATGGTGCCGGGACCGATAAATGTGGAATTGTTGAGATTGGGAACAAATTGTCTTCAGTTATGAGTCCCGTTTCAAACTGAGTCCTGACGACCAGCACAGACATGTCTGGAGACAGCCTGGACATTGTCAGGATCCTGCTCTTACTACCACACGCTACGCAGCCCAACAACAGAATTATTTTCTGGGGTGCCATTTCGTTTGATAGCCGGACCCCTTTGATAAGTCCTTCGGGGCACCATCACAGCACAGCGGTACGTTGCCAACATTCTACGACCCGCTGTATTACCATTCCTTTCGTGACACCCTGGGCTAACTTTTCAACAAGATAATGCCAAGACACCTATGGCACGCCTCTCTATTGATTATCTTCGTGCTTATGACATACTTCCTAGTAGATAAAAATTCATGGTAATAAACATCAGATTTGAACTTGAATACCACACGCACCTTGAAAAATATTTCTAAATAGATTTTCTATCAATATTTGTTTATCAATATTGATAGAAAATATATAAAATCACATATCCATCACTTCAAATAAGAATTTGTAAAAAAAAATTAAAACTTCAGAATCCAAATTTTGAGGAAACATGAAAGAAAAAAAGGTCAAATAATACTATTTATTTTGCCTGTTAAGTTTTTACTACAATTAAAATACAAATGTATAATACATGCACACAAAATTTTATGAATTTGGTCACTAAAAACATTCCCTTTTACAGCGGATTTCATATTGTTTAGGTTGCTTTATTTAAATTAAAACTAAAAAATCTGAATTAAATCTGCAATTATTATATATTTTTAATGGACCAGGTTAATTATTGTAATGAAATATATTCAAGTTTTAATTTTCAAAACTTTAATTTCAAAAATGCAAATTTAATTTATTGAAAATATTTCTTTAGGCAATGCACTGTGTGAATGCACAGATATTTTCAAACGATCACCAGGAAGTTCTCGAAAATGAAATGCATAACCCATCTATGTGTATTTAATTAAGAAACTAATAAGCAAAAAACACAGGCATTCAAATTGCGAATTAAAGACTACAACAACATACTATTTACATGTTAGATGTATTTGTCACACTAAAATTTTACTTAACATATATTATAAATATGGATCAGTTTACCACACAAAGTGCCATATACAGGCTATAATTTTTAAGAGCAAAATAACATTTACTGAAAATAACCCGTTCCACACTTTTCAACCACTGATTAAGAGGAATTTTTAATTTACAACATATCCATTTGGAACAGTAAATATCAACCACTGAAATGAATAGTTGTGTAAAAAACACATACCTCAGCTTCTTCATAATCTTAAGGAAAGGAAGGATATGTCTGTCTGTCAACTCCAGATTTTTCAATATCTTCAATATATAGAATTGGACTCTATACAAATTTTAAATCCCTGTAACAAATTTAACTAAAATTATTTTCACTTTATATTTCTTAGTAAAATAAAGAACTTCAAAACTGCTTGTATACTCAACAATTAGAATAAATATTTTAAAATTCTGGTATCTCGCTGCAGATTAAAAAACTTTGATAATAAATACAAGATTTATATTTGTACACCACACACACCTCGAAAAACATTTCTAAATAAAATTGCTTATAAACATTGGTAGAAAATATATAACACATGTCCATCCCTTTAAATAATAATTTGTGAAAGAAAAAAAAATTAAAACTACCAAATCTAAATTTTGAGTAAATGTAAAAGAAAAAGAAAATCAAATAATACTAATATTTATATTCTGACTGTTAAATTTTTACAATGATTAAAATATACATTTATGAAAAAAAATATGCACAGAAACTTTTGTAAACTGGAATTAAACTATCTAGTGGTATAACAACACACATTAAGCACCCCACCCTACTGAAAAGATGTGATATCGCAGTACGCAGCTAATGTACTTCAGTAATGTATGATATGAGTGTCCCACCGTCGAAACCTGTAGATTATTACTTCAAAACAAAATTATGAATGTTTATTTCACGACTAAAAATAGTCTACTTTTTCAGCTAATCCAACAATCCGACTTGAAATAGGGCACGCCCCATCCTAATCAAGCTGATGAGATATACAACTCAATACCAATTTCACTTCTCACCTAAATTAAGACCGGTCTTGGCCATGTCAAATTTTTCAATTTGATGTAGATTTGAGCCAGTCTAAATTTTCTAATTTAATCCAGGCTTGGGCTGGGCTTAATTTTTAAATTTTTTGGGGCCTGGTCAGGCCTTAAAACTTTTGTTCTAGACTTATTTTTTAAAGTTAAGTAAAATAAATCATTTTAATATAAAACATTCCCCATTATATTATGTTAAATAATAACTTTCATACAAGTACTAAATATGCACAAATTCTGTATTCAAACAAGTTAGCAAAATGAAAATATAACAAATCTAATTGTAATGCTGCATAATATGCTATAACATTCTGCTAATAATGAGTGAATAATTCAGGGTAAGAAATTTCAGCTCAAAGTTCACTCACCAAAAGTGTTTTGACATACCAGTATCATATAAATATAATAGCTGTGCTTAACTCTTTTGGCATTTTTTCTCGAAAAAAAAAAATAATTGCAGTAAAATTTATAGAAAATTATGTAAAAATATTAATATAAATATATACATAACATATCAGCGATTAAGATGTTACTTACAGATGTAATGGACAAAATGTTGTTATACAAATATTGATTTACAATTGCAAAATCTGCAAGTCACTATTTAAGATTCCCGGGAAATACACGTAAAATGCAAGTAAGTACAAACTGCCTGTTACACAGAAGTGTATTGGCACTCAGTCACTGGATAGAAGAGAACATACATTTCATATTAACAGTGGCGAATCATGGGAGAATGTGGTCCCGGCAATCTTTTCTGAAGAGCTCCCCTCCCCCTAAAAGCCAGTTTGGAAAACAAAAGAAAAGTACTTAAAAATAAACACATTGAATCTTGTTCTATACAAATCTTGCTACGCTTTTTTTCCATCTAATAAACATACTTGAAATATTTGCACCCAAAACTTTGAACAGAAATTAAATTAAAATGAGAATAATAATATTTTATGAAAATATTAAACGACACAAGTGTTTAAATGTTATACATTTTTATTTGGTAAATATTGATATTACAACACAATACTAAGGAAAGAGCCAAAACTTCTTAGGGTACTTTAAATTGGACGTCTTCAGGCTTTTGCTGCAACAAAGTGTTAATAAAACATATGTAAAATCCAACGTTTTAACAAGGTCGTTTTCAATGCTAAGAATTGACAGATGATTTATCCTCTTTTCAGTAATTATGCTTCTTAAGTTGTTTTTGATTAGTTTTAATTTAGAGAATGACCTTTCCCACTAGCGTTGGAGATCATCAAACACAGATAAGTATGAAGTACTATTTCAACATTTGGAAACGCTTGAATTATGTCTTCTCCACATAAATACGAATACAAACACTTTAAATCCACCTTTTGGGATTCATTTTCGATTTCGTCTTTATTTCCTTCTTAACTATTAAAAATCTTTAAGAATTTTTTTTTTCTTTAAGATTTTTTACTTTTATTTTTCATTCAAAATGAGGCCCTCCTCTGAAGTGAGGTCCCTGGCATTCGCCAGTATGTTAATTCACCACTGCATCTTAACTACTATTACTATTTTGTATGAAACAAACAAATATATAGTTACAGCCTGCATATCGTGTTAACCAATATTTCACTTTCATGTTTAGTCTCAATAGTATATATTATCACAACATTCGTAGCTAGGATGAGGACCCTGTGTTGAAGTTGATAGATGCTAATATAAATGCCAGAATAAATTGTGCAATTAAAAAAAATTACGGAAGTGTATAAGATTCCCAAATTTGCATGCCACATAACAAATATGCTATATGTGAAGTAGGCTTCCGGAAATCGGCCGTCCTCCCATTCTCGCTGGGTTAAAATTCGGCGAGGACGACCAATTTTCGGAAGTTGCCGTCCTCGAGATTAGAGATTCCGAAAGGGAAAAAAAAAAAAAGAACAGATAACGAATTGTTGTCACGATCGAAGTGACATGTTCTGTTCTCCTTTTCAAAGTCTGCAAATCCAGACCAAGCCCGAAGAAATGTATAAATGTAGAATGAACTCGGCCTGAAGATAACTGCGTCTCAGGAGGCCCGAAATGATTTGTATTCAGATATGTTAAAAATAAATTTGTCAAAATTTTGTACGGAGAATTTAGTTTTCTTAAACATTTTTCTTTAAATAGCTAAAATAAAAGCAATAAGTTCATGCATCAATTTAAATCCATTTTAAAAATTTTCAGAAGAAATATATTCAGCCCGGTCATAACAGACGTTTAAAAAAAAAATCACTCAACCCTGCCCGAAACAATAGAAAACTCAAGTCCAGCCCGGTCCTAAGCCCAAATCCCCATTTAACTCTTTAAAACCCAAACTATAAAATTTTCATTTGCTGTAATGGACGGGAGTAAATAACAAGTTTTAATTTTTGGAATGGATTCTTCTAGTTTCAGCCAGAAGTGTTTTATTTTCTTCCCCACTTTGGTTTCAACTTTAAAACTAAAATGTTTAAAATTCATTCATGGCATTTGTTCCAGTTGTTTGACAACTGAAGTTAAAGTATGAAACATCTATTCAGTCCAAGAAGGTTTTAATCTTGATTGACTACATTCCCTAGAAATTAAAGAGTACCGATGAGGTTTAAACTGTTTAGAGACAAGAGGATTTATATGATTATTTATTTACCACTCCTTCAAGTTACCAAACATTGAAAAAAGGAGGGATTCCTTACATATCTTACCCCTTTGCCCCCACCCATAGATCGGAATTCCGCCGGTCCGATCCTTTATCGGAGATTCCGCATCGGCGACTTTCATCGCGGCGGTTAAGCGCTGTGGGGTGGTGTATGAATATGCAGTTATCGCACTTTATCGTGAGGCAGTTGATTCTAATTTATTATTGTTGTGCGATGTATTAAAGCACATATATTAATGAATATAAAGCGAAAAAAAAATCTTAGGAGGACGGGTAAAAAATGTCAATAGCCGTCCTCGCGGATGGGCTAGATTTTGCCGATTTCCCGAAGCCTGATGTGAAGTCTGCAACAAAATATGGTTTGGGTTGCTTACTTTATTCATATAAGGATACAAAACATGGAATGCTTAAAAACAACACACACATTACACTTAGAACTCAAAAACATAATAAATACATTACACAAATAATAATTATTTAAACCATTGTTTTCGGATATTAATTTCATAATTTATTGAAAAACTGTTATATCTAAAGGGATCCTGACAGATTCTTCATGACAACTATATGAAAAAGTATGACATTGCAAAACTTGAAATGCCGATAAAGTCTGGAAGGAATAGAAATATTTGGTATGGTCATGATGAATAACTGAGTGCGATTATATGTTATGTTTCTATAAAATATGTACAATAAATTTTACTCAAACATCCATTCATTGACAGCGTACTAGTTTACATTGTTTAACATTAGAAGTGGGAAAATTACTTTAATCACTAAATAAGGAATTTGCACACGTGGGGAAAATGCTCAATTTTATATTTTTCTGGTAATTTTAGGCTTAAGATTTTCAAATATGTCACATTAAATGTCAAAATGATTTTGAATAAATTAAAATTTAAAGTTTAAATAAACAAAAAATGACGTGTGTCATGTAATCTTGAAACACTACATGATTGGCTCTGACGTCGTGCATGAAGTATCAGTGTTTACGTTTTAAAAACACTAGATCAATTCGCTTCTTCACATTCATAGTTTAGAAATCATTTTTTGAGCCGTAAATTTTATAATCTTTTTTAATTTTACCGTATATTTTAATTGTATAACCCATCCATTTCATTTTGTTTAAGATGTCGATTTTTCCGGGATTTGTCAAAGGACAATCCGATAATCTTCCTAAAATTGACGCTATATGCATGTTTTCGTTTTTGGGAACGAATCCCAATTTTATTGGAGCAGAAATGCGAGGAGTTAAAACTAAGAGGTATGTATGATCTTCATTAATATTGACAAATAAATCTAAAACTAATTCAAATGCATGAATAATTCTTTTACATTTAAAACTGTAATTTTGATTGCACATGGAAGTAGTCGCACACTACAATGTCCTATTCTGCTTTTAAGCTAATAATTGACTTTTTATAGTAGTTTATATTGCAGTTTGAAATTATGTAAAGACAAATAAAGCATGCCTGAAATACTCAAGAAATTTAAATACAATACAAACTACAAAAAACCAAATTTGAATGACATAATCTGATTTGTGAAGTGCCATTGCCAATAATTCTCCATATCTTCCTTTAACTGAAATATAGAGAGGAATCAAGAAACAGTTCTAAAAAAACAGTTACACTTATAGTTTGATTTAATGTCTCCCATTACAAAGTTAAAAGGATTTTTTGAAACTTAAAAAAAATTTCATAGAATATTCTGTAATATGTCAAATTATATTATTTTGATATAAATGGAAGAATAAAAGCATTATAAGAGATAGTTTATTTAATTTTTCATCTCCCCCCCCCCCCCTCTAAAAAAAAAAAAAGGAATATTTTATTTTGCTGATGAAGGGGGGGGGGGGGGGGGACACTGGGATTTTGTGTTCTGTATATGAGGACAAAAGTTGATAGAACCTTTACTGTATAAACACTGCATAAGTTGAAGATATAATGCATTTATACTGACAAATATTAGTTAAAGTAGTATATATTAATATATCAGTAATATATATATATATCAGATAAATATTGATAAGATATATCTTTATTTCACAAATGAGGGTTACACAATTTATTTGGTACACAAGGAATGACAGACATTTATTACTATATAATGATAACATTTCTATTTATACAATAGATATCATCAAAAAGAAATAATTATAAATTAATGTGCTATTGTTTATTTAAATAAATTGTTTGGCTTAATAATGGGTGGCGTCATTTTAAGATATTTATTACTGCCACCACCTCTTCCACCCCACCCCACCCTTGGGCAGATTCTAGTGCCACCTCTGTTTAATAAATTGTGATATATTTTTAAGGTTTGATTCTATGTTTTTGAAACTTATTATTTTGAGATACAAGCTAGAGTATGTTTTATTGTTCAATCCCTAACTTGACCACAAAATTATTTAATTTTAAATTCCTATTTACACAGGATTATTTATAGTTTATTATTGATCCAAGTAAGATCGTATCGAGGATTTAATTTCAGGGGGGGGGGGGGGGGGTAAACCCACATTTCATATCTTGATGTATCTTTACCTTTTCAATGTTAACTTTTTCATTTTGGGGGGTTTGAACCCTGAAAAAAACACTTTGTTACGGCCATAAATCAAAGTAAATAATATTTAAACAGACAATGTTTCCTTACCGAAAAATGATCTTCACAACATCAAAGAGACGTTTTATTCGATAATTTTGGATTTTTCTGCTTGTCCCTTTTCATTGCTTTAGTCCATGCTTTTCGTTTAATTGGATCTTTTGGAACATTAAAAAACAGCTCATCAACTGAATTAACCATTGTATTTGTGAGGCAAGGTACTAAACAGTACTTGTAGGTCGGTTTTAGAATCTCACTCATAAAAATATGATAAATAAAATATTTTGTCGGAGAATCAAGTGAGCACCTCTAGGATAGGAATCCACAGTAAACAGTGCACTCTTTCTTTACATACATAGTGACGTCACAAGAGCGGCCATTACAGAAACAGTGTTTTCGCGCCGGATTGCTAAGTGCGAGTTTAAACATTTTTATATTAACTATCTAAGTTCAAAAATTAAAAAAAATATATACTATCATTCATGATTTTTTCTGTACTACACGATAAAAATAAAAAAATAAAGTGAAAATTCCTCATTGTGTTCATTCATTTGAGGTTAAAAGTATGGTATGGACCCTGCGGTTCCCATACCCATTAGGTTCCAATCTAAATTGGACAGCACTGTTCAGACCCCCCAAACAGTCATTTTACAATTTCTGGTTTGTCAGATGGTCCCAGTAGGAAAAAAAAAGGATTCAGCTCAAAGGTAACTTTTCCACAGGTGGAACCTTAAATACAGATGACGGTATAGAATCACAGGCATAAATATTTATTACATATTTTTTTATATGTATAATGATTTCCATGCCAAAATTCTACTAACAGATTTCTATAACTACAATCTATAGACTTATGAAACTCTCAATTCAATTATAAATTAGTTAATCACATACCTTTGACATTAACACACAGGCCTTCAGGGACAAAGCCCCTAAATTTTGTATGAGAAATAAATGTAAGCAAAAATAATCTTTTAATTAATTCAAAGATGGAAATATTAGTGATTAATTTAAATTATAAAATATGTTAATTTTAAATGTTATATAAACATTATAAATACATATATTTCCATAAATAGTTTGGTAGTTTTCAGCATGTACAAAAGGGCATTTGGGCTACAATTATGATCCCCCAAATTTTTTATGTTGATGTTTTGCATGTGTGTGATATAGTGTGGGGACCCCAAATTAACACCAGGCTCCAGGCCACACTTTGGCTCGATTAGGTTCTGACCTTAATCGCAAAAAGTTTTTCTTTTTCTGGAAGTAACCACATCTTTCAAAACTAGCTTGATATTTTCCGTATCTTCAAACTTAAATACAGATGATAGTATAGAATCACTCGCATAATTATTTATTACAAATTTTTTATATGTATAATGTCCTTCATGCCAGAATTCTACAAGGAGCTTTCTATAGTTGTAATCTATAGAACCAGTTGCTATCTTGGATGCAATCTCTTTTAATACTCTGTAATACAGTTCTTCAGGTTTATAATCAGAGGATGATATTTGAGTGGGACAGCAAAACATGAGCTTTGCTAGTTCCATAAAGAAAATTTGCATGGGCCAAATCAAAAAACACTTTAACACATCATATGGATATTGTCTAAACACTTTATCTCTTTGTTCTTTGTTCAAATTGGAAATAAGGAAGATTGCATTTTCTGCAAAGGTTTCCCCATCATACGTGCTCCCTTCAGGAAAATGTCTTAAAGTTCCTTGGAAAGTATAATTTTGAACTGACTCTATTGCAGAACACAATAATACAGACTCCTTTTCTTGATGAGTTAACTTTTGAAGAAAATATGCAGTTCCGGTTACATCAGAACACAGCACTGAACACCGAAACATATACTCATTCAACGATATACAAGGAGAAATTTCTTCGTCACTACAGTATTCTCTTACTGTTGGAGTCAGTAGATGCAATTTACCTTTCATGTAATGGGACCAATATGAGGTTCGAGTTGACTTAAAGTGTCTCCAATCCTTTAATTGTTTCCAAAAAGTATAAATGCAATCTTCTGAGTATGTCTGACAAGCTATGACATAACGGAAATCAACAGATATGCTTTCATCACTTGCATACAGCTCTGCAGTTTTCTTTCTATCAATTGTCCCTTGTGGCGTCCAGCAAAATTTAGCAAAATTTTTCTTGTATATAAAACCTGCGTCAAATGAATGACATTCTCTCCACTTTATAAGCTGCCAACTTATGGCTTCAACAAAACTTAACAATTGATTTTTTAGCAAATGTGGTAGTGGGAGTTTCAATATATACTTCATTACTTTATTCTCTACTTTCTTCTTCACTTGTTTTTTTACCAATTCAATAGATTTTTGTAGTGCAAACTTTCTATAAGACTTTATTTTAGGGCAGTTTAAAATTAATTTCTGAATGTCATCTTGATTTAACAATGAAATTGCTATTTTGACGAGAGTTACGTGCTGAAGTGATGGCACGTATGAGAAATCCATTGTAGTTTGGGAGGCTTCTACTGAAATAAGCTTCACCCTGCGTCACAAGAATAGCGCTTTTATTCTACACACTAAAAATTACAGAGTAATAAAATACTCTATGCAAACAGTAATTTACACAAGAAACCTTTCCTTCAAAATAATTATGAAAGTTCTTGAATATAATAAGCGTCAACAGCAGACGATAATTGTTCTTATCCAGAAAATAGAACAGACTAATGTATACATACTAATTATGTACAGAAATGTATTAATAACAAATAAGCTAATCATGCAGCTGGAAATGGCGCTAAATATTAACCAGTAACCACATCAAGGTCGTTACACGACGCGCAAGAGACAGAAGCAACCACAGATTAATACGAAGCGTTAGAGACAGAGGTCCGCTCCACTCGCGCAAAGTATTCTGGGATCGTTTGGCGATTGCGGCGAGGTTTAAGGTATAACAAAATTGGCGCACTATCGCCTATGTGGCGTGTAAAGTTATTTTGTAAGATCGCAGATATGCACATTCGAAGGTAGGGGGAATGGAAGCATTTTAGCCTTGGCCACTCTTTTCACAGTTTTGCAGTTTCAGTTGGCTATCTGATAAGATTGTAATCACTTTTAAGAAAAATATCTGAATGTCGGCCCCGGTCCAGACCGAAATGCTATGTATTCAAATGTTTAAAAAGCCCGAATTTGTGAATTTTATGTACAAAAATTAAGATTAAAGTTAACTTATTTTTAAACATTATCTTTACATAACTGAAATCAACCTGCGCTATCTGATAAGATTGTAATCACTTTTAAGAAAAATATTTTAAAATTTTGTCAAATATTTTATTTGATGACGTTGTAATTTAGAGATTGACTGCGAAATAGCACTGTAATACATAATATAAAATATTCGCTGAACCTGCTTAAATAATCTGCAATTAAAAGATACTTCGTAATATAATTAGATCATAAACAGTTTGTTAAAAATATTAACCGGTAGCCTGTGGTAGAGGTCTACACGGGCTCGTGTCTGACGAACGAACAAAAGCCCGACCCGACCAGTGGGCATAGTCGGGCCAGACTTGTTGCGCTTAGATTGAAGAAAAATCTGGTCAGGCAGAACATATTTAATTTTGAAAATCTTTTAAATGAATTTTAATAGAGTACATGAAATTATTGTGTTGATTTCAGTTATGTAAAGACAATGTTTAAAAATAAGTTCACTTTAATCTTAATTTTTGTACATAAAATTCACAAATTCGGGATTTTAAAACATTTGAATACAAAGCATTTCGGTTTGGACCGGGCCGATATTCAATGCCCTTCAGGTAGCGCCGGGCTTGGGTTCTACATCTGTAAATTTCTTCGGATGAAAGTCTAAAATTTTGGCATCTAGCTAACGGTTACCCAGCCTGGGGGGCTGAGAATTAGGTTAGAAAAATTCATTTGATATATTTTTTTAAATATATGTCCATTTACTGAATATTTAAACGATAATATCAAGAAAGATTTCTTCCTATAGCAAACATTCGATACATACAAAAAACCTTCAGATATAATGATAAAATTATTATTATATAATGAAGTGATAGAGTAATATACCGCCTGAAGTAATACAGTACCGTAAATAAAACAAATTTATTTCCACATTTATATATAAGTTATACATATATAAAACATCATAATTTACTAAGTGCATTTAATTTATTGTAAACATCATAATTTACTAAGTGCATTTAATTAATTGTAAGAATAATTTAGTGATATTCATTTTGTGTCAGTTCATTTTAAATTTCCAAGTGTTACATTTCACTTTTATTTACATAAAAGTACCTACTAGTTTTAAACAAAAATAGCTTAAAAATTCATGTTTTTTTATTAGAAATTAATGTTATACTTCAGTAAGTATGAGCAAATTTTGGTTCCAGTTGTGAAATAAGCCATTTTTTTAAACATTTATGTGTGTTTTGTCTATTTGTGAGTCTATTGACACGATATCTCTCGAACAAATTAGGAGCATTGAAGGAAACGTGGCACGATTATTTTCATCAAAAGCAACAGAAGTCTATTTATTTTCAGAATGATCAAATTAAGAGAAAGCATTCAATTTGACATAATTTTCAGAATATTAACATCCACCGTTCTCAAGATATTGCATGTTTTTATCTAAATTCGAAACATTAATAAAATATAAATATGTTCACTATTAGTAAATGTTTAAACGCTTTGTAAGTACTTGTAACTAAAATTAAATGGATCCATTATTATTTAGGATTTTGTGTGGATGAATTATTTATTTATGACCAAAAAGAAAAAAAAACAGCAATATAAACATTATATATTTGTTATTTTATCATTCTAATTGTTTATGTTTTATACACCGCTATTCGGATTCTATAAAATATAAGGTAATATTTTTCGATTAAAATATTTTTGCTGTCATTGAAAATAATGTAAACAGTATTTATGCATCACATTTTATTACAAATACATATTTCATTAAGTATTAATATGTGCTCAATTAAAATAAAAATTCGTAATTAATTTTATGTATGCTGTCCCTAAGTATTATTTCCATTCAAGGGCCGCCAGTTGAATAATCTTGCATTTGAGCTTAGATCATGGCCAAATTATCTAAGGAAGGACGCGATTCCCCCCCCCCCCCCCCGCCTTACTTCAATATGCAAAATGTAAGATTTTTTTTATAAAATTACTAAAATAACCATATTTTAAACTTTGAAATTTTCAAAATATGTCAGTTCGGAATCTCTCCCCCCCCCCACACACACACACACAACTGCATCTTATTATAGATATTCTAGTAAAATCTTGGATATCTACTCATTTTATATATTGGTAACTTAAGTTCCGACTTGGGTAGTATGAAATTTCCTTTAAAAAATTCCCTGCAGGGAGCAATATATGATAGATGTACTCAAAAGGAGAAGAGGAACTATAAGCGCTCATTGGATTTTCCCTCATCTGAGCAATATCTACCTAGTCATGCCGCATTTCTGTGATATTAGATACACAATTACAAAACTAGCTATAAAACATAAATTATTCATGTTTAAAAAAAAAATTTCAAATAGTTTTCAATTATTTACTTTTGCTTAAGTTGTGGCATATTATATGGATGGTAGATTTTTAAATCAATATTGTCAAAGAAAAATTTAAATGAATTGAATATAATCATTGTTATATATGTCTTATATGTTTTATTTCATTTGGTGGAAACAAATTTTTTTTCTAGTTACTTTCGAATTTCCTTTCCTAAATCTAGAGCATCCTAGCTTTTAAATCCAAAATTTGCTGTTAATCATGACGAGATATTCGAATTACTTCTAGCTTTTACTTATATTCGATATCTCGAATACTTTAGTATTCGGTATTGACAATATTCGCCGATATCGCTCATCTATTAAATATCTATTTTCATAATATTTTTATTCGTAACTATGTTTTTATAACATCTGTATGATTTTTGAAAAAAAAATGTTTAAAAATTGAGATCCTTTCCATTAATCTGTTATCACTCACTCCCCAAATCAATAGGCATCTGACGTTTATCGATTTCAGAAATCATGCAAAATGTTATTCAGTTTTATCAATTTCCTTGAAATATAGTATACCCACAGTCACACAAACAGACACACAGGAAAAAAGTTTATTTTCTCATGCTACTATATGATGAAAATATTGTTTACCCGAAAATTTTCAAATTTGAGATTTTCACGGATAAGCACGTTTTATGACTGCCTGAACCCATTTGAAACACCTGTGGAAATGTATATGTTTGTGTGTATATGTCTATGAGGTAGCACTGCCCATAGATCTGGACATACATCATTTAGATAGAAAGAAGATTCGGGCGTCAGAAAAGACTCAGTCACTATTTTTTATGGCTAGTGCTTGGTGAAAAATGTTTGTAGGGGGAGAGGGAGGACTGGATAACTCACGAACTATAATGTTCCTACGACTATAAAACTTTGTATGAAAAACTTAATAGAAAAAAATTTCTTTCCATTAGAATTCGAATTTTAAAAATTGTATGGCATTGTTTTCTACAGAAAATATTAGTAATTCCAAAAATAAAAATATGATGTGAGCACCACATGACTTTCCTTGCAGATTTAAACTCATTTTGTAATTTTATCTCGTTATGCATTAAATTGAGCTTAATTTCAAAAACTAATATGGATAATTTTCTGATATTATATCTAATTTGTCTTTTTATTGCGCATCTTCGATTCGTTTCGCAACTTAATTCACTTTAATTTCCTCAGGTCCTTAGAATTCCAAAAAAGCTTTGTTGCCAAATTTTGCATGTAGAACAAGTATTTAATTAATATATTTCAACAATTTTAGTCATTTACTTTAGAGTTTCACTATCTTCGCAGACCATTTCGCAAAAAGTGTCGGTTATACATTTCTTAATCATATCAAAATCAAATCAGCATCAAGATAACCAGCATGAGACATAATTACTAAGTTTTAAGAAATTTTATTAAATCGCTTCTGAACTACTGTTAAAATCGCATTCATGTCCTCAAAATTAAAAATTTAAATATCTCGAGAATGGTCTTATTTTAGATTAATGGAGTGGAACTTATTCATTTCGTCGTTTATAATTACGCATAAAACAAGCATTTAATTTTATACATTTGAACATATGTAGTATTTTATTTTAGATCGAATACATAACATTTGCGGGTCATTCCACCCCCCTAAAAAAAAAGGCATATTCTATTTTTTTTAATCATATCAAAATCTAACCAGCATCACAGTATCGTACAAGCGACTTATCCACCCAATTTTGTGCAATTTGATCGATTAGTTTGTCAGGTAGAGTGGAAATATACAATTTTTGTGGGCCATTTCGTAAAAAAGACAGGTTCATTTATCCCAAATCGTACCAGAATCGCCAACGACTTATCTACTAAATTTTATCCATTGGTTGAGTTAGAGTGGATACATACAATTTTTGCGGGCCATTGGATAAAGAAATGCAGGTTCTTCTTTTCCGAATCGTATAAAAATCTAATCAGCACCAGGGTATCTCCTATCAAATTTTGTGAAATTTGGTCAATTAGTTTTTCAGTTAGAGTGGATACAGACAAATTTTGCTGGTCATTTCGTAAAGAAAAGCAGGTTCTTTTATCCTGAATTATACCAAATTCTAATCAGCACCAGAGTTACCCACAAGGGACTTATGCCTAGCCAATTTTATGAAATTCGGTCCATTAGTTTTTGAATTAGAGTGGATACATACATTGCACAGATACACACACACACACAGACGTCACTCTAAAAATAGTTTTTTCAATTCTAGATGTCTCAAAATATGTAGATCCGTCGAGAACTCGAGTTGCGACTTTCGACACGATTCCAATTCTTTCCTTATACATTACCATGTATTGCAGGGAAAATAATAATATATATAAAGTATCTCATCAGAGAGAGATTAAAGTTTGTAAAAAAATAAAAAGTTCTTGAGCTTTATAAAAAGTACAAAAATAATTGAGATAAAAACTATTGTCCAGCTTTTCAAACTTTAGGAGTGAAAAGTATAGCGAGGAAAAGGTATTGGCTATATTTCATAATAAACGTGACAAATTTGCCTCTTTGTCTTTGATCTAAATCAGTTTCTTGATGCAATGAACTATAATAAATTGAAAGGAGTTTGTATGATAAAACTTGAACTGTATCGCGGGGTTGCTCTCCCCGCTGTCCTTAGAAACTAAAAACCCCGCTCTGCTAGCTCCAGTACTACACTTTTGCGCCCTGACACTGAAAACTACCGCCCCGCAGGTCTTTGTTCAAAATGACATGTATTCTCAAATTTTCAAAACATCCCGAATTGTGCGACATTCTTTCCCATTCATTATTTATTAAAGCCAGATAAAAGTCACACAGTATTTACAACCAAATGAGTGGGGTGTGTACCAATATAACTGAACACCTTGAGCTGCATTCTTCGCCTTTTGTTGGAGTCCTCCGGCCCCCCCCCCCCCCCACACACACACAAGGGAGCACAAGGAGCCCTGGAAATCGCATACGGCTTATTGTTCCCCACCCCTCGGGCAAAGAATCTCTGCCTTGGGTCTCGGGTGAATATTCATTTATTCCCAGCCCAAGTCGCTACCTTGGAGGAACAATTTCCGCTACATTTCGATTCAATTTGAAAAATTAAGGATTAATGTAACCATTTTCGACCAAACGTAAGCGATAGCCTAGAATGACCTTTTCCCTAAACAATCCTTCCTGTGGAGCGAAAAAAATCTATCAGCAATCACTACCATATTGCTAGGACTTCTAATAGAGACTACAGAAATATTTTTTAGTTTTCACTCAGTATGAAGAGAGGGGTTGTAAAAAATACCATTTCGTTTTTAGCTGTAAGAAAAATAATAAGCAAACCATTTGAAACAATTCTCAAAGATATATCAATCCAATCCACATTTTAAAAATTTCATTGTTCTCATTCAGTTATCATAATAAATATCAGTTTAAAAGATGTTGTATTACAAGATTGAAAAGTAATAGTCCTTAATTTGATTAAAAATGGTTATTTATTATTTTTTTTTATCTAGATCAAAGAGAAATTGAGCACATTTTGTTTATTGTGCAAAATTTTCTATCACAAAATTAACAAAACTATCTTAGATTTCTTATAACATTACTTCACTAAATATGTCCCCCTCCTCAGGGCTGGATTACCCAATAAGCACACTAAGCACGCTCTTAGGGCATCAGCAAATTAGGGGGGCACCAATCAAAATCCATTTTTTTTTTTTTACTTCAACGAGAATAAAATGAAACCCCTGATCTCACTAAAATTAAGATAAGCAATATTTTTCCTTATTCTGCAGCATGATTTTTATCTTCAGTAGCAAAATTATCCTTAAAACTTTCTATCGCCCGTTCTAAATAGAACATGGTCCTTTACACAAATCCATATTGATAGAGCTTGACTAACAGTAAATGGGACCCAGGGCCTCACCTACAGTAAAGGAGAACCATGGCCTAATTGCATCTGAGGACCACTTCTAAACATTTTCTTATATTATTCTTAAAATTTTAATGCTACGTAATCCTTTCTAAGTACATTCGCCCTTTCTAAACAGAACATAGTCCTTGACACAAATCCATGCAGGGCTTGATTTATAATAAATGGGGCCCAGGGCCTGACTTACAGTAAATGGGACCCAGAGCCTAATTACATTTGGGGATCCCTTTCTAAACATTTAAATATTTTCTTCTAAATATTTAAACCTTATATTTAAATATTTTCTTCTAAATATTTAAATCTTATATTTAAATATTATATTTACTTTTAAACATTTAAATATTTACTATAAAGTAAATAAATATTTAAGATAAATGGCATACTGGGAATCTGGATCACACAACATTAACTTTGTTGTGATATTGAATAATTTTGCTGAAATTTTCTTACTGACATTCCCATTTATTTTTAAAACTTTTAAAAGTTTCAGACCAAAATGGTAAATTTAGATTCCATAGTGCCACGGACCCTGTGGACCGTGCATAAATCTGACCCTGCATGTTGGTCCATGACCACATATTTTTATTTTATATTCTTTGAATTTTTTATGTTTATTATATTTTTTTTTTCGAAATTCGACAAAGTCTTTCCCTTCTGTTACCGCATAAAGCAATGAAAGGCAGCAGATAATTTAGGAATTCGGTATGGACGACCATGTAGAGAGAGAGGTTTTCTTTTCTGTTGGTAGTGAGTTTTATAGTTTGGGCAAGACTACTGGTGTAGATGACACTATCCAGTAGAGTAGAAGCTTTGAAAATGACATGATCTAGAATGAGACGTATAAATTTATACATCTCATTTGTTTGTAGTGTTATTTAAATAACACTGAGGGCACCGAACTTTCCAATATCGGCTGCATTGCACTTTGGGGGCCCAGAGCTGTCTTTAGAAAGTTTCTGAAATCTGTGCTAAATTTTAGGGGGTGGGTTAATGCCAACTAAATAATTTCGGGTTCTTAACATTCTAGGAGTCTTTTTCAAATTGAATGTCCAATTTTTACTTTCCTGATATACATAATGTATAAAGAAAGTATTGTGACGGGGTCGAAAATTTGAATTCGAGTTTTCGACGGGAGAGAACGTTTCAAGCATCCCTGATCAGGAATCAAACATTTTTGAAGTGATGTCTGTGTGTGTGTGTGTGTGTGTCAGTGAGTCTGTGGAGACGATAATTGACGAACGAATGAACCGATTCGAACGAAATTTGGTACAAAAATCACAATTCGTAAACACTGGAAGTTTATTGCTTTTATACGCAATTGAATGTTCAGAACCCCCTTAAATTTTCGAGTGAAATTTTGAAAAAATCGTCAAAAAATCAAAACCGCTAACAAAGTTACGCAAATAGACATTTCTTATGTAATTTATCATTAGAAAACGATTGATATAAATTTTAGACCGCTAACATGAACCATTCTCGAGATATTCAATATTTTTAAAAAAAATTATCAAAAAGTCTTATAAAATAAGAAAAATATATTTCCTATTGAGAAACATGTTCACTTTTCATATGTAATATCATACGATAAATTGGGTAACATCATTCTCGTGGACCTAGCTCGTTCTATTCATGAAAAAAGATACTTTGAGTAATACTTTTGTATTTGAACGCCAGTAGTTATTTATCTGCTGTAAGAATAACTTATTTCTCCGTCCATAATGCTTGGTGAGATTTTGACGTCAAATTTGGCGGGATGTTCCCAGCTTGGCGACTTTTTAAATGTTGCCAAATTAACGAAAATCTCACCAAATAGATAAAAATGACGACTAATTGCAAAAATTCAATATCTTGGAAAGAATAAGTATCAATTATAAAAATAACCCTTTTTTTTCTGTATAAATAGTAAATTCATTGCATTATATAAGGAAAATCATATGCTGTTCACATCAGATTTTTTAGTATATTTTGATATTAAATATATATATATTTCTAATAAAACTAGAACTATCTCCTAACGTGGCAACGATAAATCGTTTGCATTATGTTGCCATTTCTTAAAATTTTGCAAGTATATGTCATATAAAAGATTAACATAGCAAATGAAAAATAAAATCATTTAAAAACTGCAAATTCCATTTAATTTAAAATAAGTATTAATTTTACATTTAATTTTTCTGTATAAAACGGATATAACTTATTTTACGGAATTTAAACAACACAATACAGACAAACAAATTTGTATAAATTAATAATTTGGCATCACGTCTGATATTATAATAGCAAAAATTAAGCACACATCCACAACAGAAGGTCTTTATTTTACTTCCTATAAGACGTACAAAAATTTAAAAAAAATTTTTGTTCGTCTTATAGGAAGTAAAATAAAGACCTTCTGTTGTGGATGTGTGCTTAATTTTTACTAAACAAATTTGTGTTTGAAAGAAAAGTTACATCTGACTTTTCATATCCAATTTGCTGGTCACATCAGTTTTTTTTACTTCCGATGTCAGTTCTATGGCTGAGAGCGGGGGGGGGGGGGGCGTAAGCCCGCATTAATTGCCAGTCCTTTATTGAGTCCATATTGGTAAGCAAAATTCTGCACTGTAAATTCACTTCCATTCGGTCATACCAATACCTAAGTCCTTTAATGCTGTTATGTTGGTCATATTCTTGATGGTGTTGGTCATATCTCCTCTCTTTTCTGAGATCTTAGCTATGCCTATACACTGGTATGGATTTGTGCATGTGTGACTGTTTCGGGGTGTTTGGAAATTACAAAATTGACTCAAACTAATGTGAATACATAATTGTTCGAGAAATTACTTTTAAATCAATTGATGATTTTACATCCAGTAATAATGTGCTGGATGTAGTAATGATATTGCTATGTGAGTGCATTTCTCTGGCGATGTAGAATATTAATGACATATTAAGGAACAAATAATTGACATGGCCATTTGAAAAATAGTTCACATGGGAAAAAGAGGATTCTATTCACAAAAAGCATATTTAGATAAAACTTTGGATTACACAAGTGCTATGGGTGCCCATAAGGGAAGGCAAGAGGGGGCACTTTCCCCCCTGGACATTCAAGATCATAAAAGTGGACGTCAAGCTAGTCAATGTTATACACCTTATCATTGAGTTTGCCCTGCTGCCCCCTCTGGAAAAAGTTACATGGGCGCCCATCCCTAAGGCATTGGCAGCATTGATTTTACAAAAGTGTAGAGACTAATCGTATGACAATGCTTCTACTATATTAAGCCGTCCTCAAGTGGAACAATAAAACTTTTAGAAGGGAATAAATATGCTATATTTATGATATGTGTTTGCTCTCTATATTTGGTAGGTATTAGTGCTATTGATTGTTACCCAGTAGCAGTGATTTTTTCCAACTGTTCAGATATTCTACACATTTTTTTCTGCATCCACATACTGGTGGATAATACTTATATTCCACTGGGAAACGATCGTGCTTTAAAACTTATATCAATTTCTGAGAGTTTAGAAATGGTGAAACAATTCGAGAAATTGGAAGTGTTGTAAACAAAATGTTGGAAATTGTTTTCATGGTGATACTGTGAAATAAGATTTTAAACCACCTCCACCGCACATGTCAAACACTTCAAGAACTATAAATTTGAAAACGTGTTCAAATCTATATCAGTTTCTCGTGGATCATATGAATATTATAAGAAATGATATCAAAAGATTTTAAAGCTTGTCAAAAGCAATACTATCCGAACTATACCATTTTTCTTGTATTGTCGAAAATAGGGTCAAAATTATAAATATATAAAAATAATTTCAATATTTTAATTATTGAACTTTAGTTTTTTATATTATTGAACTTTAGTTTTTTTCGAAAAACTTCAAAAAGTAGTGTAAAGTAATAAACCAAGTGTTTTATTTTCTCATTTTCCTAACTTTCACTCGAAATATATAGTAAACCATAAAATATATATATAAATAGTAAATTACAAAAATGTGTATTAGAAAATTTAGTATTAAAAACTACTTTTTTTTTTCCGAAAAAACTTGAACAGGTACATCTGTTCAAACGAGGTTTTTTTTATCTTTTGTTTTTTCATATTTCCTCAAAATATCTTCGAATATAGTAAGTTGCAAAAATATGTATGAGGAAATTTAGTTTCTAAATCTATATTTAGTTTTATAAAAAATGTTTAGATAGTTTTCAACTTATCATCTTATTAAGTTGAAGAAATATGAAAATTTTAGGTTGTAATGCTTAAAACTAAAAGTGATAGCTATAAACAGTAAGCAAGAATTTGTAGTTCTTTGATAACCTTATAAGTGTATAGAATCAGATTTGAGATCGATTCCTTTCCTTTTTATTTATTAATTTTTTGATATTACAAAAGTTGAGTTTTATTTTACAAAATGCTATTCTGGCAAACCCATGTCGGATCCATTGGACTGGAATTGAACTTTGAATCTGTGATCAGTTAAGGGAGGGGGGATCTTTATGATTTGGGGAATATAGGTCCAAACAATTTTTCGTCGAATTCTTCAAAATATAATATAATTATGATTTAAATATCATGAGACAGTTCTCGAGCCCCTAACATATGAGTATTTTTTTAAGATATGGGGGCATAGGCGTTGGCAAGATCTTTAAAAGAACATTCGACAATCGAATGAGGATTACAGTATACATACTTCTGTTTTTCAATATGGGTCCCATGGATAACTATTGGACTTTTCCCCAGCGAATGAAAGAATTATTATATCCCCTCTTATACCATGGGCACAAAAATGTTCTGTTCTTAGGGCCCCAAAAAGTTTTAATCCGGCCCCGCCCCTCCTTGAAAAGTTGAGACCTTTTCATAAAAAGAATCTGTGTGAACCTATTTCCACCTTGGAAGTTCCTCTTGTCAAAGAACTTCCAAGTGGTCATATTTTTTAGATAAGAATTTTCACTAAATAAGGTAAGACATTTTTTATTAAGAAATTAATTGGAACCTGGTTGTATCGTTAATTATATAATTAATAAATTAATTATGCTTAACTTATTATAACCTTCTTATAAAATGCCCTACTGGATTCCCCCCCCCCCCAAAAAAAAATTCTCTGTATATAACCAGATTTTTACAGGATAAAAGGAATGAGGGGGGGGGGGTGCATTAATGGAATCATTACGACAATATTGTTATCTTTTGAGCCCCAAAATTTTTTAAACTTATTCAAAACTGTAAGTGTTTAATGCTCTTATGTACAAAGGACATAAAACTCCTTTTTCAGGTGAAAAAAGTGCTATTGGAGGGGGAGGGGATATTTTTTAAAAGTTACTCGAGATATTGGTGAGGCAAAAGAAATGGGCACCTTAAAAAGTTGAAAAGCTCTAGCATATGACTGGTGGTAAATGAAATGACGACCTTGTATTTTCCAGGACATTATTCAACGAACAGTTAACATTTTATTAATAACAATTCAAGTGCGGTTGAAAACTACCAGAGGACAAAACTCTTCGTTAGTAAACGGCTTCAGACAAAAAGTATAAAGGTATCAATTGGTTTATCTTTTTCAGTCTCGGAGGCCAAACGAGCCTCCTTGTGCAAATTTGTGAACTTACGCAATGTTTCATCTGGAGATTTTGAAAATAATTACGAATTAAGAAAATATAAGTTATAGTGATTTGATTACTAAATTGATTACAAATTCAGCAATGAAACATATGATTAAATAAATAAGTAAATAAAAATAGAACAGTATTAAAAGGAAAAGTGAAGTTAATAAAAGGCGTTACTGAGATATTTCTAAATTACATGCTAGAAAATCCACGAAAACTAATATATGTAGCCTATTAATACCATCTCAGCTGAAGCTCAAGCTTTTTTGGAGTGATTATATGTATTGTTACAAAGTAAATAAGAATAAATGGTATGTGCACCATTTTTTAAAAAGTAGTGTGTAGCACATTTAAAAATTAATATGTAGCACTTTTAAAAATTAGACTGTACCTATTCTTAAAAATTACTGATAATCACCTTTTAAAATTACTGTGCACCACTTTTTAAAAATTAGAGTGCACCATTTTTTAAAAATATTCTACTTTTGAGAACATTCTGTCCTTCTAGAGACATATCAACTAAACTACCAAATTAAACATTTATGAGCATACGAAATGCAATAATATTTCTATGTTTCCAGGTATAAGTTTAAATTGTTTATATAAATTCACTCGCAAGAAGAAACATAAAGGCATGAGGGAGGATCCACACAGCTGTCGTCGAATTCCAATTCCAAACAGCATTTTTTTAGTTTTTCTCTGACTTACCTGATATTTGTATTAGATTTTTTGGGATTCATATTATTTCAACATCGAGAAAATTTATTGATTTTATCGAAATTGTGTTCTATCCACAGTTGCTCTATAAAAAGTTCCCCTGTATTGCTACTACAATATTCTGTGACTTCTAATCAAAGTCACAATTCTCCAGGGGGGAATTCTGAACCCCCCCCCCCTAAATACGCCCATGCGTCCTTTTCATAGTCTGGACCACGTAGCCTCTGTTTTGGGACAAAAGTACAAGTATATAAACCTTATGGGTGGAACAGCCCAGTGGTTAGCACACTGGGAGTGCACTCAGACGACCGGAGTTCGGTTCCCGGCTCTACCTAAACTGTTCCCGTGTTCAGAGTACGGGCACATCAAATATGTGGGTTCGTAAGATCTTTCGAGAGGTTGGTGGTAGAGGAAAGAGGATACAGTTCCTGTGGATGCCGCCCCCCCCCCTCCCCCACTGGGTTCCTATTTAAATTGGATAGCACTTCCCGTTTGGGTAGGTCGGAAGGTTTGGATCGAAGAAGTATATAAACCATAAATATATTATTTAATATAATGAATTTATATTGTTTAATTTATTTTTAAATTAATATTTATTTTTAAAGGATATTTGTATATATTTGATTCTTGTAAATGAAGATCAGGAATTAAAACACTATCATAATCGCAAAACACATATGAAATTACACGAGATCAAGGTAAGGTCATATCATGACTGAATAAAAATTATATATCATGAGAACATAAAATATGTTACGTTAATCAATAAGTCCCCTAGCAATAGCGGGCATATTTGTATTTATTGCTACTTTCTTCAGGAGTTTATGTTTCCAAAGCTTTATGGCAGAAAATTAGCTACCGTAGATCTAAACTTATCAAAAGGTTCTCAAAATTTAATGGAGTATATCTAGTGTTTTCTATGACTATGCTAAATGTATAAAACTCGCATAGTGAAAATCACTTCTTTCAAACAGGCCGAGAAAAAAATCGTATATTTCTGCCCCTATTCTTCGAAGGAGTAGCCTTAGTGCGAGAAATCTCACACCTAAAGAACTCTTATCAAATTAATTGCTCCTTGAAGGTTGAACCCATTTCGTGCAATAAGGAGATACCTTCCCTATCAAATATATAAATATTTACAGATACATTGTAACAAAGAAATTTAAATAGTAAAATAAACAAAACCTGTAACGATATTGCTAAAATATTAAAAAAAAAATGTTGATATACAAACTACAGAGTTTTCTAAAAATAATTATTTTTTTAGTAAAGAGTATGTTCAGCAATTTTATGAATTACAAGAACACAGTCTATATTTTGCAAAATATCTCTTTCAGAAGCCATTAACATGAATGATTCAAGTCGATGGCCATTCATTGTGCTTCTTAATCTGTTTTTAATAAATTTTAGTGTGGAGAACGATCTTTCACATGCAACTTGTGTTTCGGATAATGTTAATAGATATTTATATGCACTATGAAGCAATCAATATGTTTCACACGCAAACAGCATTTTTGCAGCACCTGTAGTGTAAACAGCATATCACACAATTTTTGTAAAAGTTTGTTGTAAGTATTTCTGAACATATTTAAACCAATAATATTTTTGCGGGAAGAAATAAATAATGAAAAGAAATCAGCCGTATGAATGTTGTTTGTACTTTACAGTGATTTTAACAATATCTAAGGGGTGATAAAGGTTGAATATAACTTAGAACACCTCTATTCTTGACGGCAGTTCTTAGATCGACAAGAACTCTTTCTTTTGTATTAGACTTACACACACACGTCCCACATGCACATGTACCGTTTCCATTTATGTGACACATGCTTCACAGATTTTCTGTGAGGCGAGTGTCACCTCTTCCCTCTGACAAGGTCACCCTTCGAAATTATTCCAAGAAGCATTGCCTCAGCCCTCAGGCAACTGTTTTCAACACGCTTACTTACAGGAGAAAGGCCAAAGATCTTTACACAGACTAATATATAGTATTCTGTGGATATTTATTAGGAATTTGATTTAGTTAGTCCATTGACATAGGTTTAGTAGCTTTATATAGTTTTTTTTTTCAATGAATTTTCGGGGAAAATATCGTCTGTATAATGCTATTTCTATGCAATGTTTAATTATGTGATTTTATTAATATCTCGACAACCTCTTGTCCTAGACTTCTAGAAACTCAAAATATGGATTAAATTTTAAGAGGCCATTATAAGATCCACAAACTTTCATAAAATTCGGTACACCCGTTTTGCTGTGTTGATACATACACACAAGAAGATATTCAATTTTATTTATATACGAGTAGATAAACAGAGTCGAAGATTTGGAAGAAATATTAAGTATTGTTAAAAAAAGGTTATCTTTCCAAATGCAAAAATATTGCGCGACAAATTAATTAATATCATTCTCGTGGATTTAGAACGTTCCTATTACGAGAGACGACATTAATTTTGTACTTCAGTTGTAATTTATTCTCTAAATTTTACTTACTTGATATTTATTAAATATCAATGTTATTTTGGTTTTGCATATACGTCTAAAGACATTTTATACAAACAAAAAATTGTCGAAATATAAATTTTATGGTATAATTTTCTTTTTAAATCAGTGGCATAAATGAGTGAAAAGAAGTATTTTCTACAGAAATTATATACATTGAATTATTTTTATATATTTATAAATATATAAAAATAATTCATCACGATGTGTGAAAGTCATGTGCAGTATTTTTTCAATGATGTCTGTGAACACGATAATTCGAACAAACTAAATGAAAAATTGAATGAAATTTTGTACGATTATTGTAATCAATGAACATACGATAACTATTGATTTTCAGGACACTCAGATCAAGGAATAACTCTCAAATTTGAAAATCAAAAAAGAATAAAAATTTAAAATTGTTAAACTTTTTAATAATGTTATTTCTGATGTACTTTTTATTTAAAAGCAAATGTCATCATTTACAAAATATTAACATGCGTCGTCGAACCAATATCACTCCAGTGCTCCGTTTTTCCCATGCGCAACCATGGAATTAATTGGAATTAATTGGAATGTGGATCCACTCAACTTTCTTATACCAGAATGTATTTTCAAGTAACATGTGTTTATTATTTTTCAAATTTTATAAGAAAAAATTTGAAAAATCTGTATTGCTGGTGCAAACGATCGCCATTATAACTTATTATACCTTTCAAAGGGATAAAGAATAACTCCTCTCCCCCCCCCCCCCCCCCCCCGAGGGGACTAATGATGTTCCGACCGAACACAGAAATTATATCGCAGCTGTTTTTCACTACAATGATTAATTGGCACTATTTTCATGATCATTGAGCCATAAATAACCCCTTTTATGAATGATTACGTGAAATTTTGTCGTATACTCCCATGTTAAGAAAATATAAAATTTCGAAGTTTTCGCTCGCATTTCAAAAAATTCCATTAGATTTATCGTTAACAAAAGTAGTTTTGTGAAAATCAATATTTGCAACAGTTATTGTGTAAACAATAAATCGACCACGGACAAACGAACCACTATCTAAAAATATTGAAAGCGTGCTCAGGAGGTGTTAAAACATATTAGCATATAAATCTCGAAATTGAAATTTTCGAGAAAACAATACTTTCTCTATATTCTATGGAGTGAGAAAATAAGTGATAAGACGCCTTAAAAACATATTGGCATGAAAATACCGAAATCGAAAATAATACTTTCTCTATACTATATAAGAAAGTAAATATGTGATAAGATATAGACCTTAAAAATAATTTTCACAGGTATACATGCAGCTTAAAAAGTAATGGATACTCGGCCCGCAACTTGAGAAATAAAAGAAACTCATGCGAACCCAACCTGATGCAGATCTCGAGTTTGAACTGGAAAAAATCATAAATACGTGTATTCACTATAATCAAATGTACAAATACGTTGTACATTTTACAACAGTAAATACACATATTTATGACATTTTTCAATTCAAACTAGAGATCTGAAGACTGAGAAATACTTTTTAAATTTGTAACTAGAAATAAATGTTGTCTCGAGTTTCACGATATAAATTTTCCATATGGTGAGCTCTATATCTCTCAAAAAAATTATATACTACGTAAACTACATAAATAGGTACAGCATTTTTGTACAGAACTTTTGTAACATTTTGTATGAAATATAAAATGCAAAATGAAGAATTTTGAATTAAAACCACAGTCAACTTTCACTTTTTGTTGAGGGTTAATGGGTCAGTGGCTTTTTTAAGGAAATTTCAAGAAATACTCCTTTAACATTAACTAAAAATGCAGTTTTATCCATTTTAAAGAAATTTGAAAGCTTCTATTTAGGTAAGGAGGGATTGGACGATGAATCCAGACCCTCCCTCAAATCGAACTCAAAAATTAAATATCAAATTATGATTAGTAAAACAAAATGTTACTGAAATGTTCATTGTACATATACCGTAATAATTTAAGTAGTTTACGTACCTATATATATATCACAACTGATGTGATAACATGGCCTAGTAGGCATTTCCTCCGCCATTCAATGCAACGAGGAGTTTGTACGACAACCGACAACTGACACTGCCGAAATGGGAATGCACGAAACGTTCGAGACAGAGGCCCGCTCCTTGGCGATATTTTCTTATAGCAAGCAACCCCACCGGTAACAAAGAAAATGTCACATGACATCAGAAACGACCTCTGATTGGAGGGAGAGGCCACTCTCTCTACCGGCTCTACAGATTAATAAATACAGATATTTCACTCGACTTTCAGCGCCCCCAACCGCCAACCAAAATATCAAGGTTGGCACGCTTGGCGATGGTCTGTGACGGTTTTCGCCAAGACGTTCTGCTAATATAACCCTATTTGGCACTGAACGAAACACTTGGAACTTGGAAGAACTTTGTCGCATGTTTACATGTGGTTAACATATTTTCGCTGCTATTTTGGATTTTATAATCAATTATTTTATTTTTTATGGATTGCTAAAAGAAAAGGAATTATGTTTACAAGGTATGTAAGTTATTTTTATTTAAATAAAAAAAATATTTTTCATCCTATGCACGTGTTCATCATAAATTGGTGCAGTATTATCACTGTCGCCTAGATTAAATTCTAAGAAGCAGTGGCATTATTAGTTAAAAAACCTTTTCCACATTTATATAAAATGTATAAAAATTGATATTTGGATAGCTTTTTCTAGAGGAAGTTGAATGTGTATATATTTAAATGCTTTTTACCAACTGGCGTAATGTTTAAAATAATCCCCCCCCCCTTTCTAATTAACGATTGAGTTCGACGCCTTTGATAATGCATTTATGTAAATTTGTTATTTAGTATAAGAATATTAGTGTATAGAGCTGTTTCAACCACGTGGCACTCTCTTAGTAACGAGCCTCAGCAACGCATGCTGGTGGTCAAACAACTCATAGATTGGCCATTCCTATACACGTTGTACGTTGCTCCAAAAATATTAATTTAAACTTTAAGTAATAATTATATCATCTAAATATTTTCAGGATATGGATGATCGAGCTAAAGCTCGATATTTACTAAAAATTGCATCAATAGGAAACAAAGATCCTTATTCAATGTGTAAAAGTGAATTTACAACATGTGCATCAGATTTTCCAAAACTTAGTTATTTCGATATGGTGAACTACTTAGTTTTCGGGAAAAGTGCATATACGTCCGACGAATTTAAGGCATTTAAAAGTCTAGAAGCTTTTAATCAGTTTGCTTGTGGCTGGGTGAAAGATGTATACACAGTCAAGATCTCAGGATTATGCCTCGTAATTGGAAAGGTAAGAGTACATGCTAGTTTATATTTATTTTGCTGATGACTTTTAGATTGATATTGTATTTTTTCATATTTTATACATTTATTTTAAACCATAATGTAAGAATTTATGACACCTTCTTTCACTTAAGCATATTATTTAAATCTAAAATTTATATATATATATATATATGTAAACACAAATGCTGTAAAATATGAAAACTGTTTCTATGAAATTTGTCTCGTACACTTTAATTGGGGGGGGGGGGGGGGGGAGAAATAAGTTTTGTGATACTTTTGTACTTATTTTTTATGATTGTGTAGATTTTACGTGATATTTCACAGAGTTGACAATTGATAATTTCTATAACTAATAAAATTCATAAGCAATTTTACTTTAGTATTTTCCCGATAAGTTGATATAGATCAGGAATTCTAATCCCTGAAAGGATGAACAAAGTTTGGCTAGAATTATATATCCATATATAACCTGTTTATTATTATTATGTATCCATATATAACCTGTTTATTATCCATTATAACCTGTTTATATGACAGCCTATTGGACACCTCAATAGAAAGAAGACAGTTTTAAAATTTCAATGTTTCTCAGCGATACCTCTCATCTGAATTATTTTGAAAGTTGTCAAGACATTTCATATAACAGGAAAAGCAGATTAAAAAATATTGTTTCTGCTACATAATTTAATTGCAATAAGTGATTTTACAGAACACTGCTCGATGTATAGCTGAGTTTTATAGCTTATCTTGAATTTTAACGCTTGATGAATTAATATTTGAAATAATACTGTTCTTATATAACTCTTGCATAAATACTATACTTTGATTATTATACTTTTCAATGCTGAAAGTAATTAATTTTAACTATTTATTTTTAAATATCACTTTCAATTTTATTAATTAACTTTTTATGCTTGTTAAACTGATATTCAATAAAAGTAGATAGTGAAACATATCAGGGAGTTTTTTAAGATATTATCTTGAAACCAGGGAATTTTTTATCCGAGATCCTGTAGCCACACTATAGCAATTCATTATTTAATAGTTCCATGTGTGGATTCCACTGTAAATTTTTAGTGGTGATGGAATTTTATACGCCAAATTATACTTTACATCGAAAAGCATTTAGCTCTCACAGACATGATTCAAAATGTAGCATAAAACCATGGTACATAACTGCTGCATAAATATGTAGGTGAAGCATATAAATTTTATTCAGGGTTACATGAAGGGGGGGGGGGGGAGAGTTATCACATTCAGTGTTTGGCATGGCAAAATGAATTTGTCTTCTTTGCTTTGTATATTTTGTATTATGCCGGCGAAAGCTAAATGCTTTTCAACTTGAAGTAAAGTTGGTAGCACCACAAAAAATGTACAATAATTCTGCATATGGAATTTCTGGCTTTACCCACTTACAAGGCAATAAATTTAAAAAATATCAAATGATTGGCAATTAAAAGACTATTGCTATAAAAAATAAAAAATAATTGCTATTTATTTGGGAGTTGGATGTTAAAAAACAAGGAGTAAGACAGTAGAAAAAAGAGAGTCAAATGTTTTAAGTACTGACTCCAAAGCCAGTGGCATATTTTAAGATTCAATTTGATAGGGGGGGGGGGGGCAATTTTAAATATCAATCTCAAGGGTGTCAAAGTTAGAGGTCTGTATGGGCTCGGGTCTGGCCTATAGATTTAGGTCCAACCTAGGACACAGGCCAGGTTCGGACCACGTTTTATTAAATTCGTGACAGGTTGGGTTTATTAAATTCAGGTCATTGGGGGGTTTAATGAGTCAAATTTGAAATTACATATGAAACAAAATTTGACATTAGCAGATAAAAGTTTCCACCCATATTAAGTAATAAAAGTTTGCTTTGTATGAAAAATGCAGATGGGTAAATTAAAACCTGATACAGAAAAATTATAATTTCATATAAAAATTGAAGACGACATTCATATTTATTCGATGACATTCAGAAGCCCAATTGAAACATTGTTCTTTGCAACATTCAAGTTGTTTGAAACTACAGTGACAGAAAATATTTTCTGGCTTGGATGCAGCAAAATAAATATACAATGCCTATGTATCAGATGTCATGTTTCGTAACATCATGTGGGTGTTGAATCCTTTAAAACACACCCCTGGAGTTTTACACCTCTTCCCTCAAGTACTGTTTTTCTTGAGTGTGGTTTCAGTGCTTTAATCGTATAAAAACACCAGCAGTATACCCATTTTTCGTATGAAGTATATAATATAAAGCTTAAAATGCACAATTATGTGCAAATTCCTATAGTGTACTAAATGACATTGTTAATCAAAATATTCTATTAAAATATTTAATTTAATGCTCCTAAAAAGAAGTTTAAGAATATCTGTTCTTGCTATACAAAATTATCTTCACGAGCAGATCTGAAGAATAAAATGTCCTGGTCTTGTTTGTAAACAAATTTACAAAATATATGAAGTTGAATAAATTGCAGTTGAATAAATATGCAAAATAAAAGTGCTAAAACTGTATAGGGCCCATACTACAACTACAACTTATGAGTTTCTAAAATCTTTGCCAAAATAAAACAGATGACGTAATAAATTGAAAATATCAATAATCCTGTAATCTTAAAACCTAAAGGCCGTAATTGATTCCAGTATTTGCCAAAATATGTGCAAATATACTTATATTCTCGTAGAGTAGAAGATATATCCATGCATTTGTTAAAGATTACTTGGTACTACATACAATATATGAGTTTCAACAATTTTTGCAAAAATAAAACAATGACAATAATAAACTGAAAATATCAATAATGTTAATGTTTAAACCTGAAGACCATAATTGATATAATCCAGTCAAAAATGTAATATCAGTGATATTTATTTTATATACCTATCTTTATTATTTAAATCAGAAAGGATTTAATAAAAATCAGCTGCCGTATAAACACATTGGATTTAAATCTGTTACTAAACGGCATGATAAAATTTTCTTCAAATAAATTGGCGGAAAAAATATCGGCTGCATAACACTATATAAATGATTTAATTGTTCGTTTTTAATTAATATCTGGACAACCCCTGGTCTTATAAACTCAAAACATGGACTACATTTTAAGTCAGGCTATTTCAAGGCTACCCACAAAATTTCATTTAAATTCGGTTCGGTTGCTCTCCCGTGATGATGAGACAGACAGATTTTCAATTTTATTCATATAGATTTAGAGAAATAGATTGAAAATCAGCAAAATAAGTAAACTTTTAGTTATCTATTAAAAGTCCACATTTGGATAATTTTAATCCACAATCAGTCATTCATAAATGATATGTTTCAGCTGACAAATGTAAATATGTCAATAGCTAGGAAGAAATTGTTATCCACTCTGAGTGTGTACTTTTGTTATTTTCTTACATATCATTATCAGCTTATGTAGGAATGTACTAAAATTTGTATTTACACAAGACTTTACAGTTATGTGCATATTTATATTATTTTATATTTTGACATAACATTACATAATCTATATAAAAAAATTGAAAATCTGTCTGATTATCACGGGAGAACGGTTGAACTGAATTTATTGAAATTTTATGGGTAACGGAATAACCCTGCACTTAAAATTTAGTGCATATTTCAAATTTCTAAGACCAGGGGTTGTCTAATCATTAAAATATTAATTAAAAACGAACAATTAAACCTTCCATAGAGATAGCACATTATGCAGACTATATTTCTTCCACCAATTTATTTAAAGAAAATTATATCATGTCACTTAGCAATGGATTTAAATCCAATGTGTTTATGTAGCTGAAGATTTTTATTAAATCTTTTCCGATTTAAATAATAAAGATATGTATATATATCAAATAAATTTCACCGATATTGCATTTTTGATAGAATTATATATCAATTACGGTCATTATTATTATTGATATTTTTGGGGATTGTTGATAGTTTCAATTTATTACGTCATTATTTTATTTTGGCAAAAATTGTTGAAACTTATAGTAAATAGTACGGAAACTCTTCCACGAATGCATGGGTATACCTTCTAATCTATGAAAATATAAGTAGTAGGTATAGTGGCACCTATTTTGACATATATTATAATCAATTACGGTCTTCTGATTTAAAGATTACGGAGATTATTGATATTTTCCATTTATTATGTAATGTGTTTAATTTTGACAAGGATTATTCAAACTCATATTGCAATACAGGTAATCTTTTACTAACAGACGGGCACATCTTTTAATATACGACAATATAAATAGTACGGAATATCTCTCTATACAATTTTAGTGCTTTTTTTTTAGACATATATTGGAATCAGTTATGGCCTTTAGTTCAGTATTATCAGTTTTGGCAAGATTAAGGATATCTTTAATTTATTACGTCATCTGTTTTATTTTGACGAAGATTTTAGAAATTCATATGCTGTATGTAGTATGTGTAATCTTCTACTAATACACAAGTATATCTTTTAATATTCACGAATATAAGTAGCACGGGTCCTATACCATTTGAGCACTTTTATCTTTTATTTTGCACTTATTGATTCAATTTCATGTTTACTGTAAATTTGTTTACAAGCGGGGTCAGGATGTTTTATTCTTCCAATCTGCCGTGAAGAAAATTTTGTATAGCGAGAACAGCGTTTCTTAAACTTTTTTAGGACCATTAAATTAAATATTTTAATAGAATATTTTGATTAACAAAGTCATTTAGTATACTATAGGGATTTGCACATGATTATGAATTATAAGTTTCTTTCTATACTATGTATGAAGAACGGGTATACTGCTAGTTGCACATAAATTTTAAAGTAATTTTTTATGATAAAAATGACAAATATGTTATGTAATGCTGTTATTTATATTGCACTTGCGAGTGAAAAGATTTTTGGCGAGTAAACTTTGAGCTGAAATTTCTTTTCCTAGGCTAATTAATAATAGAATAATTGACAAAGTTGTACATTCAAATACAGCCATAAAGAAAGAGATGGCCAGATAATGGTTGAGAAAGCCAGACAGCAGTGTATGTTATTTCTGCAGGTATTAATATTTTGCATACCCATGATAACCGATAGATATAGCAAAACTTGCACAAAATTAACTTAACATGCTTTGTTTGGAACATTAGTATTAAAATATTTAACTAGTTGAATTTTGCAAAAGGTACAGAAAAAGATAGGATCTGTCACATTTTCCAAATAAAAGGAATGTAATTCTTCTTACTAAATTTATTACAAGTTACTTTATTTCTGTAATTTATTTAAAACATGAATAATTTTCTACAATTACAAAATTTATTCTGAACATTATGTGAGCATATTGTGAATATTATGTTTATTGTAAATAATTTATTAATCTATGTATTATTGTTATTAAGTAGATTGTGTTATTACTTTAAATTAAAATGCTGTAATAATTTATTTTTAGTTTATAAACTAAAAGTAAATCAATATATTAAAACAAATCAATATCTTAAATGATAAAAATGTTTTCAGTAGGAGGCGTACAACATATATGTAATTTAAATTTTAGTCGCTACCATATTTATAGAATTTGCAGACCATCGATTGAGATGTGAAAATAACTATTAGTACGATGAACTTGTTCATATAAATTACCGTTTTAGATGAATTTTAATACAAGATCTCGTTATCGTATGATCATTAGTTTTATGGCATTTCATTGATTCCGAAAGATCTGTCTGACATCGATCTTCAATTTCATGCAACAGAACATAAATTTAAAATAATAGTACAAGGTTTCACTTCTATGAAAATTACTAATTGTAAGATTTAACAATTTTCAATCTTTATAAGACATAAATTGAGAAATGGAGTTGTGCTAGAAAATGTATCAAATATAATACTTACCCTTATGTAGAAAAGCTTTGTCCAGCTAAAACGTTCGTGTTTACTTTCTGGGCTAGGGTTGCCGTTCTACTGGTTTTAAGCCAATTTTGACAAGCATTGGCTGCAATAATGGCCGGCTATTGGAAATCTGATGAACACATGTGAGAGTTAATTAAGGTATAAAATGTCAAAAAGTTTGGTGTGAAGGATAAAACTTTGCTATTTTAATCTTTTGGCAGAGGAAAATTCAAAATAATTAGATTAGGAAACCAGTAAACAGCTATTAAAGCATCCTGATAGCCATGAGACGGCACTAATGCGCCATCTATTGAAGATTTGAAAAACTACAAATTACTTAGTTTGTTTCAGTTTTTAATTGATAGTTTATTATTTTATTAACCTTCCTCGTATTTTCCTCTGCCAAAAGATGCTTCATATTCCATTCTATCACCCCCTGCAAACTGCAAAGAGATTTGAGCCCGCATTATTGCGTGGTTATGTTCAAGAGAATGCCCTATACCAGGGGTCGGCAACCTGTGGCTCGCGAGCCACATGTGGCTCTTTGGATGTGAAGCTGCGGCTCTTTAATTCCATACGCAAATATTATTTATTTTATAAAAAAAAAAAAAAAAATTAAAAACCATTCTGAATCGATTAACGAGGATTAGACACCGATTCTATGTCTCAGCCACTTGTACTCGCTTTTCACCGCACCCCTCCCCCGTGACACGCGTCGTCACTGTCGTCAGTCAAGGCTATCTAAAACAAGGCTCGGACATCTAGGAATCATGGGATACGTGACGTCAGCCGCGGAGGGATATGCAATCACTGCGAGTGTACGGAAGTGTATTGAAGTTACAGGAGTAACTTTAAAAAATTCATACTTTTAAATAAAAAAAATAATTTAAATAGGTGCCCACTTGGATTATAGTGTCTACTGCAAACAGGACTTCATAAATGGTGAGTTATTTTTTATATTGTCTTATTTTATGCATGCAATTTTAACATTTTTGGGTACAAATTTGATATAAAGAATTTGGTTTTCTCGGCTTTTTTTGCGAGCGATAAGTCGCCAAATGTGGCGCGAAAATAATTTGCATTTGGCGCGAAATGTCTTTTTCTGGCAACCCCCTTAGCTTTCTGATACCGTCGGCTGCGGCCATTTTATTTTTGTTTTGTTGTTGCTGTGTGTGTAAAAACGTGTCTGTGTGTGGTTAAAACGTGAATATCATACAGAAATTAAAGATAGCACATGTTAATAAATAAAATAATGTAGAAGCAGAAAATTTATATAGAAATAATGAGAGTTCTTTGATGACTGCAATGTGGAAACAATTATTTGTGCAATTTGGATATTTACACGTGTTTTCTTTGAAAAGTTTTGGATTTCATTAAACCAGGTACTGTGTTTTGATTTTGTTGTCCACGTAGTTGAAGTATCGTTTCTTTTAAATTTCTTTAAAGTCTTTCTTTTAAATTTCTTTAAAGTATCGTTTCTTTTAAATTTCTTTCAAGTACAAACTTTTTTCTAAGTATCGTTTTTTCTTAAATTTAGTTAAAGTACAAACGTTTTTCTAAGTATCGTTTTTTCTTAAATTTTGTTAAAGTACAAACGTTTTTGTAAAATTTCGTATTTTTTCTCAGTATTGTTAATTATCGGCATTTTTAATGATATATGTTTATATTTCTTACGCACAATGTTCAAGATGGCGTCCGTTAAGACTTTTCAAACACCGTACGCGTTGGCGCCAGTCAAAAAAAAATGGCGGATTTAGCCAAATTCTTTATATCAAATCTGTTCCAGTACTCTTAATTCATGTTTAATATTGCCTGAATGACTTGTTATTCATCACTGAACCTTGCATTTAAGCATAATTTTATTACAGACTTTTGTGAAGTAAATATTTGCTTTTTTTGTTGAGATCGTTAATCGTACATTTTTTAGACTTTAGAAAGACAAAATCTGTTACAAATTACTCCTTACATCATATGTTATTTTAAGTTAATCTAAAGTATCAATGAATCAAATTGCAGCCTTGCTAAATTATAGAATTATCGAAACAGCCATAATAAATCATAGAATTATCGAAATAGCCTTGCTAAATCATAGAACATAGAAACTGTATTACAAATGAAATATACGCAATATGCCTTTGTATAATTGTTTAAGAAGTAAAGCATGGGGGGGGGGGGGTATCTGTGATCATTTCATAATGCATTCACACTTAAATTTTCATATTGATGTTTGTATTTATTGTTGAATTGTCAGGCTTTTGTTAAAAATAATTACTTTTGTGCTGTGTTTATTAGTTATAACATAATATTAATTGAATTTGACTGAATTGTTAGATGGGTTGAAATAATGCATGTCAAATATATTGGTGTGTGTGTGGGGGGGGGGGGATCTCAGAGTATGTGTAAATAAAGTTTATTGAAGCTTATTTAGATGTTTTGATGTTACTTGGGGGGGGGGGAATCCCAGACTATGTGGAGTATGCTCTTCCAAAGGAAAGTGCGCGAAACTCGATATGTTTATAAAACTTGTGTATCATTGCACGTAGGTAAATGCTTACAGTATACTGTTCCTGAAAAAAATATTAAATATGTGTAGTAAGTTTCAAAGTTATTAAATATGTGTAGTAATCAAAGTATTTAATGTGTCATTTAGATTTAACTGATTAAATAGTTTTTGTATCTAATGAAAATGTCCTAATCCGTAGAGTAAAATTGTTTTTTAGAACTCAATTGGGGGGGAGGGGATGCAAATGTCAAATTTTTTTGGATTTAATATAAATGCTTTTACTGTAAAATCAGTAGTATTTATTTGTAATCCATACGTTATGTTCATCATTTAATACATATCAGGTTGGTATTCAGTAGATATAAATGGGGGGGGGGGGGAGTAACATTTGTTTGAGTGTGACATATGATATGCAGGTACTTTTCAGACAAAATATGGATCTAGCTTTTGCGGCTTGTTAACTCCAACTACTTGGATTTATAAATTTGTTGTAATAAAGTTTTTATATGCTCTTAAAACACTCTTCTTTTTTGTATTTTATTTACTTGCTTTAAGAAAAACTTAATAACTTCACATTTCAACAAGAATAGTAAATAATTTCACATTTCAACACAATATTAATGGTGTGTACTAGTTAAAACATACACACATACACGGTACTCAGATACTCAGAAAATTTGAGTTAATTTTGAATATACTTCTTTCAGACAAAATACAAATCTAGCTATTTATTGTTACATAAACAGTATGATACATTTTAATATAAATTTGATATCACTTAATTAGGTTTGTAAGAAAAAATGTTTTTACAACTCTTAAAAGCACTGTTTTTGTATTTTACTTTCTTATTTGAAGAAATGCAGTTACATTTTTTGATGGATTTAATAATTTAAATAGTTTCATTGCATGTAGAAAGACAACGATTTTCTACTTAGTGCGGTAACCTAACTTATGGATAATTAAAATTTGTACATATACTACATGTCATTACAAGTTAAAGTAATCGTTGTAAAATGTTTTTTGATAAATTATATTTCATTATGCCCAGCTTCTCGTATGTATTTTACTTAGGTATACGTTGACATAGTAAATAATTGCAAAACTTGTCATCTGCTGTTTTGAATACCTAAATAATAATTTTAAAAATTCTTTATTACAGCTTCACCGCAAGCATGGCATCTACAACAAAAAAGAGAAGAATTGAAGAAGGGCATCGAGAATTCAATCGGGATTGGACGGAGTCGTTCGCTTTCATATGCAACTCAGATGGCCTTCCGACTTGTCTCATTTGCCACGAAAAACTCGCACACAATAAGAAATCAAATTTAGAGAGACACTTCACTAAAAAACATACTCAGTTTGCTAGTAAATATCCAGCCGGCGAAGAACGAAAAAAAGCTGTCGACGAGCTCCAAAAACAAAAACAGCAATCAAGTTCCGTGTTAAGTAACTGGACGCAATCTACAAGTAATGTTAATCTGGCAAGATTCGCGGTATCACTAGAAATTGCAAAAAAAGGCAAACCATTCACAGATGGTGAGTATGTCAAAGATTGCTTCATACGTGCATCTGAAGAACTGTTTCGTGATTTCAAAAACAAACCAGAAATCTTGAAAAAAATCAAAGATTTGCCACTATCCGCTAAAACAGTACAAGATAGAATAGCTAAAATGTCTTCAAATGTAACATATTTGCAGGTGGAAGATATTCAACTTTCTTCTGCCTTATCACTCGCTATAGATGAGTCTTGCGACATAAAAGACACGGCACAAGTTGCCCTTTTTGTCAAGTATATGTCTTCCCAAGGTCCAAAAGAAGAACTTCTAGGATTGCTACCGCTCTCGGGACAAACTAGAGGGGAAGATATAGCGAATGCCGTGCAAAAATGCCTTGAAGACAATAAGATAGATTTAAATAAAATCGTTTCAATAGCAACTGATGGAGCCAGAAGTATGACAGGAAAAAATAAAGGGGCAACAACGATTCTTCAGAGCAAAATAAACCACGAAATTCTTACGTTTCACTGCATAATACACCAAGAAGCGCTTTTGTGCCCAAACATTTCCGGCCGAAATAGTTGAGGTCATGAATTTGGTAATCAAGATTGTTAACAGCATCTTGTCAAAAGCACTCTACCATCGTCAGTTTAAAGAAATCTTAAACGAAATGGAGACTCAGTATTCCGACCTCCTTCTTCACAATAAAGTGCGATGGCTTTCCAAAGGTAAGGTGTTGAAACGTTTTGCTTTGTGCTTGAATGAAATAAATACATTCCTAAATGAAAAAGGCATTAATCACCCTGAATTAGAGAACGACAAATGGTTGCAAAAATTTTACTTTATGGTGGATATCACAGCAAAATTAAATGAGCTGAATCTAAAACTGCAAGGAAAGGGAAACCCAGCCTATGTTTTGGTAGAAGAATTGGTTTGTTTTGAAGAAAAATTAATTCTTTTTGCAGAAGATATTCAGAGCGGTAAATTACTTCATTTTCAATTTCTAAAGCAATATCGCGATAAAACCAGTGCAACTGTTGACACGAATTACTTCAGCACAGTTATAAAAAAAATTAAACATAAATTTGCTGACAGATTTGAGCAATTCAAAACCAACAAAACCACTCTAGCATTCATAGTAAATCCTCTCAACGCAAATAGTAACGAAATCCACATTGAGCCATTCGGAATTGATACTGGATCTCTAGAAATGCAATTGATCGATTTAAAATGTAAAGCTTTGTGGAGTGGAAAATTTATAGAGTTGAAAAGCAAGTTGGAAGAATTGGAGGTCCAGAAATGTATGTACGTAACGCAACAAAAGTGGACAGCTTTAAAAGAAATGCCGCGAGTTGAGGCACTTATATTCGACGCATGGAATAGTCTTCCAGATTGCTACAGTGAGGTGAAGAAGTTGGCATTTGGAGTGCTGACTATCTTCGGATCGACATATTCGTGCGAGCAAGCGTTCTCTTGCATGAATATAATTAAAAGCAAAGTAAGAAGCCAACTAACTAATGAAAATTTAGAGTCGTGTTTGAAACTTAAAACAACCAGTTATGAGCCAAATTTATCCAAACTTTCTAAAACCATGCAAAGCCAACGCTCCCATTGAATTTGTTTGCTCAAATGTATGTTATTGTTTTTTTTTATTTTAAGTACAAGTTACATTGTTTAGTAAAGTTTAAATTTTCTACTTGAATAACCATGAAAAGCCATTGCTCCCATTGAATTTGTTTGCTCAATTGTTTGTTATTGAAGTACAAGTTAGTGTTGTAAGTAAATGTTCAATTGTTTTAATTTTTTACTTAAATAATAAGTAATTATCTAATAATGCCATATATATATTATCTAATTTGTTGTGAAAAACACTACTTATATATAAATAAATAGATATTTTTTCTTATGAATAAATATATATTTTTTCTTATGAATAAATTAGTTTTTTTTTATCAAAAAACTTTATTTATGCGAGTACTATTTATTGTTGGCAAGAAAAAATTTTGTGGCTCTTTAAAAACTTTGAAATTTTGTAAATTGTAATTTTTGACTCTTCCGACTCAAAAGGTTGCCGACCCCTGCCCTATACTTTAACATGGGCGGAGAATAGTCGAAAACCGCCTTAAATGAAAAAGTCTGTCATTTATTTATAAGCATCTCCAGCATTTAGCTAAATCATTTATTTTTGTTCTCTATGCAAATTATCACAAATATTAAATAAATATTTAATTAATGAACTTGTATAATTTTGAATATGGAAAGTCAAATTATTTAACAATAATTTCAAGTAACTTTTCTGATGAATTTATTTAAAAATCATGCAGTATATATTAAGGCCCTATCACACTCAAGAACTTTTGGAACAACCAATTATTTTGGACAACTTTTCCCCCAATTTTTCGACGAAAAAGTTGGCGATAGGGTTATTGACAGTTTGAAGAAGTTGTGCTAAATGACAAAACTACGGCGGTATGTTTATCGCTTTTTGGCGACAACTATACATTTGTACATGAATTTTTCGGCAGGCAGAGCGTTCTCGCTTCGACTTCGGCAGTAAAACAAGACTTTTACTTAGTACTTCCTTTTGTAACCTTTATTACTTTGTAATTATGACTAAATTGCTATCAGCTGCAGGGAAAAATCAAATATGCCTTGGCATAATTACGCTAGGATTATTCCTGCTTAAGAAGAAGAAACAAAGTAAACCGAGAAGGATGTGGACAAAATCTATTGTAAATTTTTGATTTGCTCTTTTTATATGGATTACTTCAGATATCAGAAGCTTAAACAGATGAATGAACATTAAAAAATATTTGGATTTGTCACACATCCGTATAAAAAAGCAAATAAATATTTGTTGAAAAATATTCACTCTATTTTAAGATACAAAATTAGTTTAAAAAGCGATATTGCCGATATTGGATGAAATGAAACAAAGAAAAAGAAAACGTAAAAAGTATTTAAATTCAAGAATGACGTTATTAAAATATTGTCTTAAACAAATTTAAGTTCATTACCATTTTATACTTGATTTTAATGGTTTTCAAATACGTATCTATATTAAATATCCGAAGAAGTTCTTTGCTCATTTGTAACGTTTAAAATATTTCTCATTAAAGTAAACTTTTAAAAATTATTTTATCTACATTTATATTTATTGAGTAATTATGTTTTAAAATAGATTTAAATGTACATTCTATCTATAACTGGTATAAAGTATATTTCAAGATGTTTTTCAAAGTAACTTCGAAATAAATTTTTATAAGCATTCAAATTTAAAAGAGTAAACTTTTCATATTTACATACAAACTTATTTTTTTCTATCTTAAATAATAAAAGGCAATGTCTGTGTGTGTGCGTGTGTCTGTCTGTTTGTCTGTCTTATACACTATACGTTTCGCGACCGCGCGTCGGAGAGCTACGAAATTTGGCAATCGGAGACCCGGGGGGGGAGGGAAGGGGACACGTGAAAACCGATTTTTAAAATTTTAATTTTTTTTTTATTTATTTAATGTTTTATGCGATTTCGACCGTTTTTTGCCCTTTTTTCTCCACGATCCAGACATCGTAGAAAAAAACAAATTACACCATCGGAAAGAGCAGAGAATTTCGAGTAAAAATATATCAATTTCAAATCTGAATTTCGATTTCTAATATTTTTTAAAGATTTTAAAACAAAAGTCACTTTTTGCTCAAGAAAACGATTTTTGGTTTTTAAATTCTCGCATCGTGAAAAGTACTCATAATTTCGACTAATAATTTACATTTTCAGAAAGGTCAAACATCTGGCATTCTTACAAGTCCAATCTGGTCAAGAAATAATTATAAATATTCACAGGATCGCGATTTTAATGACCTAAGGATTTCCAATTTCTCATCGAACCGCGTTTTCACCGGTTGAATTTTCTCCCCGTCTCCATGGAGACCGCGCCCTTCCGGTTTTAAATGAATTAAGATATGTGTTGTATACAACGGGCAGCGGGGGGTGGGGACGTCAAGGTGGAGGTGACGTCACGGTTCAGAATAGAGCTCCTTTGCTCTATATAAATTATTATATTTATATTTTAAATGATGGGACGATATGGATTTTTTAAATGTATATTTTAACTTTTGGATATTTTAAATGGATATTTTAATTTTATGGATATTTTAAATGATGGAACAATGAAACAATGGAATGAGGATGATGGAATTAAGCACATGGTCATTTTAAATTGCAAATCAGCGCGCGGGAAGTTAGCGGTAGGCCCGGGTTCGATTCCCGCCACTGCCAAAACTGCCGCCGTGTTTACGTGGAATACGATCACGTTAAATATGTGGGTACGTAAGTTCTTCCTAGAGGTTGGTGGTAGGGGAAGGAGGATACGGCCCCTGTGGATGCCTCCCCCACTGGGTTCCCGTCTAAATTCGGTGAATATATAGAAAGTTATGGAGATTGTCGCGGAGGGCGCGGCAGTCCAGTGGTTAGCGCGCGGAAATTGCACTCAGTAGGCCCGGGTTCGATTCCCGCCACTGCCAAAACTTACGCCACGTTCACGCAGAGTACGATCACGTTAAGCATGTGGGTTCGTGAGTCCTTCCGAGAGGTTGGTGGTAGGGGAAGGAGGGTACGGTCTAAATTGAGTGAATAAAAAGAAAATTATGGAGATTGTCGCGGAGGGCGAAGTAGCCCAGTGGTTAGCGCGCGGGAATTGCACGCGGTAGGCCCGGGTTCGATTTCCAAAATTGCCGCCGTGTTCACGCGGAGTACGATCACGCGGAATAAACATGTGGGTCTGTAAGTCCTTTCGAGAGGTTGGTGGTTGGGGAAGGAGGGTACGGACCCCGTGGGTGCCTCTCCCACTGGGTTCCGGTCTAAATTCGGTGAATAAAAAGAAAGTTATGGAAAATGTCGCAGAGGGCGAAGTACCCCAGTGGTTAGCGGGCGGGATTTGCACTAGCGCGCGGGAATTTCACTCGGTAGGCCTGGGTTCGATTCCCGCCACTGCCAAAACTGCAGCCGCGTTCACGCGGAGTACGATCACATTAAACATGTGGGATCGTAAGTCCTTCAGAGAGGTTGGTGGTAGGGGAAGGAGGGTACGGTCTCTTTGGATGCCTCCCCCACTGAGTTCCTGTCTGAATTGGGTGGCATTTCCTGGCCATCCAAACAGTTACCTTACACCTTTCTGGAGTACGATCACGATAAACATGTGGGTCCGGAAGTCCTTCCGAGAGGTTGGTGGTAGGGGAAGGAGGGTACGGTCTCTTTGGATGCCTCCCCCATTGGGTTCCGGTCTAAATTGGGTGGCACTTCCTGGCCTTCCAAGCAGTTACCTTACACCTTTCTGGTAGGTCGCGCCAACGAGTTTGCCACGGTCAGAATTTTCAAGGGTAGCGAACAGGCTGGTCGCCAAAGGCGGCTAGTTAAAAATAAATGATTTTCAAATGCATTGTAAATTTCTACTTGTCTATGTGCGTTTAAAATAATAAAAAAATTCTTCAAATGTTAGCATTGAATTATTTAAATTTCAAAGTAGTTTGATTTTTGTTTTTATTCTAATCTAAAATGTTCAAAATTACATGTCGAAAGATAACTACTACTCGTATAAGGATGTTCGATGATTTCTGTCTAATTTTACATGCACATTTTATATTTGCTAATTTTTCAAGCACTTTTTTACTTAAGAATATATTCCATCTGGTATAAAGTATACTTTACCTGGTAGGTAAAGTATACTTTAAGATATTTTTCAAAGTAACTTTGAAATAAATTTTTATAAGCATTCAAATTTAAAAATAATTTATTGATATAAGGTTATTTTGTATATAGAACGTAAAATAATTTAAAACAAAAAAATTCTGCAGATTATTAAAGAAAAACTGTATTTGAATATTTTAGCAACAGATGGCAGCACTTGTAAAATTTAAAGTTCGCTTGGATTCGAACCAGAGACCAGTCGTTTGCTGAGCTGATTCTCTACCACCCAAGCCAAAACCTCACATTTGAAATTTACTAACAAATTATATCATGCAATGCATTTAGTGTTATTTTAGAGTACTATTTTGAAGAGTAAACAGAATAAGTTTTCAAGTTGTTTTAGTATTGGAATAGAAGGATAAAAAAAAGTCTATGGAGAACATACATGAAAATTAATTTTCTAAATTCTGTCTGATGTTTTTTTTAACGATTCGAGAAAGAGAACATAATTGTATTCGTTAAAACAAGGAAATTGCCATAGTGTAGTAAATATTCTAAAATAATTTAAATTAGGATCCTTTGTGTTTTGTGATGGAATCACTTTAGTTAGCTTATTTTAGAAAACTGATGAAATATGTATATATCGCCAAAGCAAACTCGCGTACGCTCTTGTTTAAATTCACAGAAAGACGGATTTTCTGAAACGCATCTATAATGCAAACTAGCAAGCCGCTGGTAAATATAAATTTGAATCAGAAGAGACCAAAGAGATTATATTAGTAATAATATCTTAATTTTTATTATATAATATTTCATGTATATAAAATCGCTTTGGAAGAGATGGTTCGTAAAGATGATATTTTCTCGTACGCATGTTTCTTCAAATTCTTTTTTAAATACAGTGGATCTTTTAGATTCCACAAAAATGATTTTTCACGTATTGATTCAATTAATTCCATTTCGCATGACTACTTTTTTTCGACTTCGAGACGACTTTCATTGACATCCACCTTTATGACACAGAAATATTATAAATACTTAACAAAATTCTAAATCTGAACTAAAATAATACTTCGCGCTGCCTGGTTATTATATCAATATAATCTATCTATTATTATATTCTATCTGTTCGCGCTCCACAGATTCAAACTTGCGCAAGGATTTCACGCCAAACCAGAATGTAGTAGAATCTACGCCAACCTTTCTACACACGTGATTCCTTCGCTACTCATCTGTGATTGGCTGGTTGGTAAAAAATTGTCCCAAATGAACAACTTTTTCTATACCGGTCAGATAAAGTTGTCCCAATTTTTTGACCTTATTTCACACGAGTTTTCCCCCAACTCGGCTTAAAAATTGTTCGAAAAGTTGGTTGTCCGAAAAATTGCCGGAAAAGTTGTTGAATGTGATAGGGCCTTTAGAAGACAGTAATATGCTAGTATTCTAAAATGAGTGAGTGCAATTCATTTTCGAAAATTCTTGTACACAAAATAAAAATTACGGAGTTGATTGCTAATAAATCAATAATTGTATAATCAAATTATAAAACTAGAAAAGTTTAAGCTTTTTTTTAAGATGTATTAAACTTAAATTGAAAAGCATACTGTGCCATATAATGTACTCACCAGGAATAAAATGCTCACCAGTGGCTTATTGATTCCAAGAAGTGGGGGGGGGGGGGCAAATGTTTAACATTTGCTTATGCCAGGGTTATTTTAAATGAAAAATACCAATAACATTAAAAGACTTGAAAAGTGTGTGTGTGTGTGTGTGGGGGGGGGGGGGGGGGTTCACTGCAAACTTTCTTGTGCTTCAAATTTTCAGTATTCCAATCTTCTCTGTTGATTCTTAAAGGCCATTCTCTGCTTCTTTTAACAGACAAGTCCTTGATTTTATTCCCTTTATTTTCAATTATTTGAGGGAATGAAAAAAATGATACAATTAATTACGGCACAAATCGCCATTATCAAATTCAATTACTTTATCTTAAAGAAATTATGATTATATATGATATCGGCTGGATATAGTTTTAATAAAACAACTTTTTAAAAAAAACTTCACACCAAAACATATCTTTTACATATAAACCCAATGCAAGTTCAACGTTTTTTTGTACAAAGAGAACTTAGGATTTTCTCCGCTAGATGGACGTGACGTCACGTGAAACCTCTCTATACATATGCTTTATATATATATTTTTTTCAATCCATCTTCTTATCATTTTTGTTAATAGAAGTAAAATAAAAATTTTTCAATTATATATATATATAATTACTAACACATATATAGGCATAAATACATAGATGAGCACCCCCCTCTACATGTCGCTCACAAGCCGCCACTGCTAACATAATAATACTATCAAGGGAAAATTTCTTGATAGTATTAGGCATTACAACTTAAGAAGGTTCTTATTCACTTTCAGTGAATCATATTCACTTTAAATACTAGTAAAAATAATAAGGAAAAAAAATGTAATGCAACCATTGTACTGTATAGGAGTACCATTAAAACTTACATAGAAGTGAAAGAAAATATTTTATTCACAGTAAAAATATAAAATAGCACTGTATGCACAAATATTTGTAAAACATTTAAGATCAATGTACACTATAAAAAAAAAAATACAGCGAACACCTAACCTGTAGAAGATAAGAAATACTTTTCACTCAGTAGCCTTGGGTTGCCAAATAAAGTGCCTGATATGAATTTTTACGACAGAAAATTATTGTATAAGAAATTTTCCACTTACACAGTACATTTGATTATATACGATTAAAATGTGATTGATTATATGCATACTAAATATAATGGAATTGCATTTTCATAAGAATATGAATATAATCTCATGTACATATATATGTACATGCAAAATTAAAAAATATAAAATTAACAAATTAATCGACTTACGTCAATTGAAGTATTAAAAGAATGTACTCGTTCTTGGGGTATAACTTGAGAATCTGAGTACTAGAATATCCAAATATGGTATATGGTGTTTTTTCATCCATTTAAGTTACATACAAATAATAGGAGTTGGTACTTTGAGAAACCATCAAAATATTATAAAAAATAACATTATGAAAACATTACAAATTTCTTGCGTAACTTATGTGGAAATGTAGCCAAATTCTAAATCAATTGAATCACTCGATTCACTTTCGATTTCAAAAGTTTACCTTTGTAATAAATATCATCAGCCAGATTGTCGAGTGTCCACATATTTTCTTCTTCTTTTAATACATGGTAAGTACTTCTAAAGTGTAAGACGTTCTATAGCCTCTCTAGTCAGATATCGCACTTCATCAGTTCATACCCTACACTAATTTCTAAGCCTAAATTGACATACAAAATGTGGTTTAACTTAACTAACTTTAAGTTGATAAAATATGTCATTTTTCTTTAATGGACAATTCCAATTTTTTTTAAACTCTTAAAACCAATTCATATTTAAAGAGAATTTTTTTCTGATTCCAAATATCCAAACGAAAATCTCTTAAAACAATTATTTATTTAAATATCAAGAAAAGGAAAAACGCAAAATATCAGCAAACACAAAATACCCCATGATTGGCTGTGACATCATATTTCCTGTTCCACTAGAGATGCAACATTCTCTTTTAAAGTCTTACAAGTGTATATAATTGGGTTTTGGATCGAGTGGTCATAATTTCGATAGCTTAATTTTTAACCTGGATTTCCCAATAGCTGGGAAAGCTGCAATATTTAAAATGTCACAATTGTTGCAACTCAGTGTCTTTACTTACCCTTTGAGGAAATATTTTTATACTTTTGTCCATTTTGCAACATTTCGAATTGAATGAAAAAAGAGGCCAGAATTGTCCATTCATTAATTGGGAGGGCTGCCCTGCCTAGTCTTAAACTATGAAATTACTGCATTTTAAAATACCAAAAAAATAAAAAATAAATAAATAAATAAAATATATTTTGCTATGTATGGGATGAAAAAATATATAGTTATTCGTGGGGCGGGGGAGGGGAGAGATGTCATTTTATTGATTCAATCTATAAATGAGAAATCTGTATCAAACGATTGCATTAAAACCTAACTATGCATTTAGTTATTGAATCTGAAAAACTGTATCTTAATACCTGCAAGCGAAACAGAACATTTTTGGATTTTGTGAGACTAATACTCGTATAGTACTCTGTATGGAAACCCCAGCAAATATCTTTATGACATTATACATTTTACTTCATTTTAAATACATATTTCCCATAGAACTTTCTCAAAATATATGTTCAAAATATGCCTCCGCCCTACTATATAAATTTATATAGATATATTAAAATGCTACTAGGCATTTTTACAGAAAAGGAATTCAAACCAACAGAAACAAGTCAATATCAAATTAATCATAGCATCATATGTATGAATGAAAATGTAATAATGGTATGGTACTCATTTTGGGGTATTGCACATTTACACTATTATTTACATAGTAAAAACAATAAAAATGAAACAAAAGAAGTTACCATCTTAAAACTAATTGAGTGGTATGACAGAAGTACAAATATTTGTCAAGTAGCAGCAAGTTTGAACAATTTGGTCAACCAAAGGTATCGTCTCTTCATGTATACTTCTTGAAACAGTGGATATTGGCATTACACTGTGTAAAATTCTAAATTTTTGCCGCAAAACACCAATAACACGTTCAACATGTATTCGAACATGAGCAATGTTTCTGCTCGCTTCAACTTCTATCGCACTGAGTTGTTTCTTCCCTCTGGCAGATGCTGGCACTTTTACTTCAGCACAGTATAATTGAACTTCGCTGCTAATATTAAATCCTCTGTCACATAGTACAATGTCACCAGGTAACAATTTTTCAAGAATACCACAATTTTGAACAATATGTTGATCTGTCGTTCTCCCACCCCAAGCTGATGAAATAAAAGTAATTGCTCCCTGGGGACAAATGCCTATTAAAAACTTCAACGTGTACTGATGTTTATAATTTGACCATGTTTTTGTTCTAGCTACTAAGTTTGATGGTTTCTCAATAAAAACTTCAAAACAATCAATAATTACAGCAACTCTATGCCCAAAAGTTTCAAGAAATGCATTCGGAAAATTTATGCAAAGGTTATGGCGTTCAGGCCAAAATAAAAAATTCTGTAACCTGGAGTACATGACGAAGATACAATTCGAGTAAGTCCTGGATGCCGTAGCTTTTGATACTTGAAATCGATAGGCCAAATAGGTGATGTCTAAATTGAGTCTTAAACGCATTAACGTAAGAATCAATTGTTGAAACTTCGTCAATGATGATGATGGTGTCTGTACTAAAAATGATTTGATATATTTAAATATTATCATTAAGACAACAAAGTTGTCTATACCTGTATAATATAGTGTCCTTTCATTATCATCCTGAAAAGTTGACTCTGAAATAAAAAGTTTATTTATTTTCTGTTTCACATCACCTATCTCATGAACTGTATCAGCATATGCCTTTTCCAGGTTACAAATATCTTGTACCGTCAGATCAGTTTGACAAAATTGATGACTTTTTTCTATAGCATCATGTTCAACATTATAATTTTCAACAATCGGCACAGAATCATTATTTTCTATTGCATCAGAAAGATGTTCCATATTTGTAATAGAATCATTCTCCATGACTGAAAAAGTATGGTTTTCAAGTGCAGGACAATTTTCAGGCAAAAGGGAATGTTCTATCTTCAAATTCCTGTTTTTTAAGCGCTTGTGTCTTAATAATATAGATTCAGGAATGTGCTTGTTATATCCCATATTTTTTGATGGCACCCAGTCTGGATGATTCACATCTGATAATTCTGCTGGTTTACCTAAAACAAGAATAGTAATTACATATACAAATGCTACACTAATACACTTGAAACAGAAAATTATAAAACTGTATTTTGTAGTTAAATGTATGTTTCAATTACAATATTGCTGAAAGCTATGTTGTAAAATTAATCCCATTAAATTTATGTCTTATACTTGGAGACAATCTACCTTAATCAAAATCACAAATTAAAACTTTACTAATTTATATGCATCTCTCACATATTTACAGCAGCCACCATAGACCCAGGTTTCCTTCTATATTATAGACTGATCAGTATGACATCGTTGGTGGTAAATACACAAGAGAAGAAAGAAATATTTATGTGGAATGAATTTACATTTATAATGGTTGTGGAATTTTATTCTGTCTATTTGGGTGTTCATGTTGGAAATCAAAAAGCTCTTACTAATGGCAATTCAAAATGTAAATAGCAACAGAAGATAAAATTTATTGGGCACTTATTGGTAAGCATATTACTTTAAAACAACTTTACTATCAATCTCTTTTTATATGCATAATATCACCAATATGGAAATAATCACATGTAAGTGGATGTGCATATTGGCAAAAACATTGGGGGGGGGGGATATAAATATATATACACACGTATACTGTTCGGCTCCCATAAGTTAGCAGATGACCTTGGATGAGTTCACTTCGCTATAGGGAAGAAGGCTGGCAAAAAGACGATCTGTGCACTACAGAGAAAGGGTTACCAAACGAAGCAGTTACCAGCAGAAACCTGTTTGGTGATCGAGTTTGTCAAGCATATTTCGCCAATGGTTTGAAATTTAGAATACCAAATATACCGGCTAATAGTGTAATTTGCATGGACAATGCCCCTTATCATACTAAGATTTTAAACTGTATGCTCAAAATATGCAATCAAAAAGAAGCTGTCTGAATGGTTAGAAGAAAGACAAATTCCTCACAGCCTTGAAACGAAAAAACTGAATTTATGATTTAGTATCCGCGAATGCACCCCCAACTAAAAAGTACTGTATTGATGAACTTTTGATGGATAGAGGCCATGATGTGCTAAGAATACCTCCTTATCATTGCGATTTAAATGAAATGGTTTGGACTTCTATTAAGAAGTATGTGCGAAAAAGGAATGCTGAACTTAACAACAATGAAAATTCTAACTTCTGAAGCCATTGCCAGTATTACAAAAGAGCAGTGGATTAAATATTGTGAAATAAGTTTTGTAGTAGGTGCCGACTCTGCTTCAGAGCATGACTCAGAGTCAGCTGAAAGTGCAGATTCAAATTTCGAGAATGATGACAGTGACACAATTTCTTAAATATTTATATATAAAAAATATATATATAAAATAATAATATTTTATTGAACTGTTTAAATGTTTTATATATTTTTAAATAAATTTCCCAAATTTTGTATCTCGGGTGGGGGTGGGGGGGATAGATTCCTTAGTTGACATGGCCATGTAATCTAAGCTCTAATGCAGAACTATCCAAATAGTGGCACACAAACAAGGTTAATGATTAGATAACATATTTAAAATTAATTAAATTACTAAAATCTATTTTAAAATGAACAAATATTAATTTGGGGGGGGGGGGGGTATCTCAGCCAAAAAAATTTTGGAACTTTACGTTCGTCTAGTATGTTTTTACCTGTCATTGAATTTAACTAATGGACTCATCCAAAATCGTGTGACCCAAATGCCTTCTCATTAGAGGCGAACAATATAATTACATATATATATGTACACACACAAGTACACTTTTATGACAGAAGGCATTGGCCATATAGTATAAATGTAATGTACACAATCAAGTTAGGTTGTCTCCAAATATAGCTCGGATAACATTTCGCAGCTTACCGCAGAGAACCAATACACACAGTTTGTGAAAGTGATTCTATTACACCGAAATGCTATTTTTAGTTACAGACTAAGAAAAAGAAACACACTTGCAATAACTTGCCACATTTGATAAGTTATAACACTAGAATCATGCAATTTAACCAACAAAATGATTGCAACTCTATTATTAAAGCATATTAAAACATTTCAATATGTTTAAAAAAAAATTGCCATGAAGGAATTCAAAACAATGAAACAGAATAAATACTATTGAGGGATATCTCTTAAGTACATGAAAGACACCTACAATAGATAAATTATTTATCAATAATAATGCAATTTTATGCATTGTAGGGTCGATAAAACTTGATAGATTGTAAATTGAATTTTGTTTTAGTGTTTTATTTTGCACATTTGTGATAGTTTATAAAACTTGAAAATTTCAAGCACACACTTATGTTTGCTTCATATATCGTTGACGCGCTTTTTGCATTCTAAATAATATTTAATGTTTCTAAACGAATCAGCATAGAGTGAAATCCCAACAGTTGACAACATACACGGGAACAGATTGGATATAAAGAATTTGGCTAAATCCGCCATTTTTTTTTGTCGCCAAGACTGGCGCCAACGCGTACGGTGTTTTGAAAATTCCTAACGGACGCCATCTTGAACATTGCGCGTACGAAATATAAACATATATAATTAAAAATGCCAATAATTAACAATACTTAGAAAAAATACGAAATTACTAAATTTACGAGAAACAATACTTAAGAAGAAATGCATACAAATGCCGATAATTAACAATACTTAGAAAAAATACGAAATTACTAAATTTACGAGAAACAATACTTATAAAAAAGTTTGTACTTTAACTAAATTTAAGAAAAACGATACTTAGAAAAAAGTTTGTACTTTAACTAAATTTAAGAGAAAACGATACTTAGAAAAAAGTTTGTACTTTAACTAAATTTAAGAAAAACGATACTTGGAAAAAAGTTTGTACTTTAACTAAATTTAAGAGAAAACGATACTTAGAAAAAAGTTTGTACTTTAATTAAATTTAAGAAAAAACAATAATAGAAAAAAGTTTGTACTTTAATTAAATTTAAGAAAAAACGATACTTAGAAAAAAGTTTGTACTTTAACTAAATTTAAGAGAAACGATACTTTACGTGGACAACAAAATCAAAACACAGTACCTGGTTTAATGAAATCCAAAACTTTTCAAAGAAAAACACGTAAATATCCAAATTGCACAAATAATTGTTTCCACATTGCGGTCATAAAAAAACTCTCATTATTTCTATGTAAATTTTCTGCTTCTACATTATTTTATCTAATAACATGTGCTATCTTTAATTCCTGTATGATATTTACGTTTTTAACACACTCAAGACACGTTTTCACACACACACCAACAACAAAACAAAAATAAAATGGCCGCAGCCGACTATATCAGAAAGCTAAAAGGGGTGGGGTTGCCAGAATTTCCAGAAAAAGCAAAATGTTGCGCAAAGCAGGCGCGCCACATTTGGCCATTTGGCGCCACAATTGGCTCGCGGAAAAAAGTTGAAAAATCCAAATTCTTTATATCCAATCTGTACAATCAAACTAGAAAACTCACAAACTCACTATCAACAGAAAAGAAAACCTCTTTCTCTTTACACGGTCGTCCATACCGAATTCCTCAATTCTCTGCTCCCTTTCATTGCTTTATGCGGTAACAGAAGGGAAAGACTTTGTCGAATTTCGAAAAAAAAATATATAATAAGTGTAAAAAATTCAAAGAATATAAAATAAAAATATGTGGTCATGGACCAACATGCAGGGCCTAATTTATACACGGTCCACAGGGTCCGTGGCACAATGGAATCTAAATTTATCATTTTGGCCTGAAACTTTTAAAAGTTTTAAAAATAAATGAGAATGTTTGTGACATGTAAGAAAATATCAGCAAAATTATTCAATATCACAACAAAGTTAATGTTGTGTGATCCAGATTTCCAGTATGCCGTTTGTCTTAAATATTTATTTACTTTATAGTAAATATTTAAATGTTTAAAAGTAAATATGATATTTAAATATAAGATTTAAATATTTAGAAGAAAATATTTAAATGTTTAGAAAGGGATCCCCAAATGTAATTAGGCTCTGGGTACCATTTACTGTAAGTCAGGCCCTGGGTCCCATTTATTATAAATCAAGCCCTGCATGGATTTGTGTAAAAGACTATCTTCTTTTTAGAACGGGCGAATATACTTAGAAAGGACTATGTAGCATTAAAGTTTTAAGAATAATATAAGAAAATGTTTATCAGTGGTCCTCAGATGTAATTAGGTCATGGTTCTTCTTTACTGTAGGTGAGGCCCTGGGTCCCATTTACTGTTAGTCAAGCCCTACCAGCATGGATTTGTGTAAAGAACCATGTTCTATTTATAGAACGGGCGATTATACTTAGAAAGGTCTATGTAGCACTAAAGTTTTAAGAATAATATTGCTACTGAAGATAAAAATCATGCTGCAAAATAAGGGAAAATATTGCTTATCTTAATTTTAGTGAGATCAGGGGGTTCATTTTATTCTCGTTGAAGTAAAAAAAGAAAAATGGATTTTGATTGGTGCCCCCTAATTTGCTGATACCCTAAGAACGTGCTTAGTGTGCTTATTGGGTAATCCAGCCCTGAGGAGGGGACATATTTAGTGAAGTAGTATTATAAGAAATCTAAGATAGTTTTGTTAATTTTGTGATAGAAAATTCTGCGCAATGAACAAAATGTGCTCAATTTTTCTTTGATCTAGATGAAAAAAAGTAACCATTTTTAATCAAATTAAGGACTTTTGCTTTTCAATTTGTAATATAACATCTGTTAAACTGATATTTATTGTGATAACTGAATGAGAACAATGAATTTTTAAAATGTGGATTGGATTGATATATCTTTGAGAATTGTTTCAAATGATTTGCTTATTATTTTTCTTACAACTAAAAACGAAATGGTATTTTTTACAACCCCTCTCTTCATACAGACTGAAAAATAAAAAATATTTCTGTAGTCTCTATTAGAAACCCTAGCACAGGGGTCGGCAACCTTTTGAGTCGGAAGAGTCAAAAATTACAATTTACAAAATTTCAAAGTTTTTAAAGAGCCACAAAATTTTTTCTTGCCAACAATAAATAGTACTCGCATAAATAAAGTTTTTTGATAAAAAAAAACTAATTTATTCATAAGAAAAAATATATATTTATTCATAAGAAAAAATATCTATTTATTTATATATAAGTAGTGTTTTTCACAACAAATTAGATAATATATATATGGCATTATTAGATAATTACTTATTATTTAAGTAAAAAATTAAAACAATTGAACATTTACTTACAACACTAACTTGTACTTCAATAACAAACAATTGAGCAAACAAATTCAATGGGAGCAATGGCTTTTCATGGTTATTCAAGTAGAAAATTTAAACTTTACTAAACAATGTAACTTGTACTTAAAATAAAAAAAAACAATAACATACATTTGAGCAAACAAATTCAATGGGAGCGTTGGCTTTGCATGGTTTTAGAAAGTTTGGATAAATTTGGCTCATAACTGGTTGTTTTAAGTTTCAAACACGACTCTAAATTTTCATTAGTTAGTTGGCTTCTTACTTTGCTTTTAATTATATTCATGCAAGAGAACGCTTGCTCGCACGAATATGTCGATCCGAAGATAGTCAGCACTCCAAATGCCAACTTCTTCACCTCACTGTAGCAATCTGGAAGACTATTCCATGCGTCGAATATAAGTGCCTCAACTCGCGGCATTTCTTTTAAAGCTGTCCACTTTTGTTGCGTTACGTACATACATTTCTGGACCTCCAATTCTTCCAACTTGCTTTTCAACTCTATAAATTTTCCACTCCACAAAGCTTTACATTTTAAATCGATCAATTGCATTTCTAGAGATCCAGTATCAATTCCGAATGGCTCAATGTGGATTTCGTTACTATTTGCGTTGAGAGGATTTACTATGAATGCTAGAGTGGTTTTGTTGGTTTTGAATTGCTCAAATCTGTCAGCAAATTTATGTTTAATTTTTTTTATAACTGTGCTGAAGTAATTCGTGTCAACAGTTGCACTGGTTTTATCGCGATATTGCTTTAGAAATTGAAAATGAAGTAATTTACCGCTCTGAATATCTTCTGCAAAAAGAATTAATTTTTCTTCAAAACAAACCAATTCTTCTACCAAAACATAGGCTGGGTTTCCCTTTCCTTGCAGTTTTAGATTCAGCTCATTTAATTTTGCTGTGATATCCACCATAAAGTAAAATTTTTGCAACCATTTGTCGTTCTCTAATTCAGGGTGATTAATGCCTTTTTCATTTAGGAATGTATTTATTTCATTCAAGCACAAAGCAAAACGTTTCAACACCTTACCTTTGGAAAGCCATCGCACTTTATTGTGAAGAAGGAGGTCGGAATACTGAGTCTCCATTTCGTTTAAGATTTCTTTAAACTGACGATGGTAGAGTGCTTTTGACAAGATGCTGTTAACAATCTTGATTACCAAATTCATGACCTCAACTATTTCGGCCGGAAATGTTTGGGCACAAAAGCGCTTCTTGGTGTATTATGCAGTGAAACGTAAGAATTTCGTGGTTTATTTTGCTCTGAAGAATCGTTGTTGCCCCTTTATTTTTTCCTGTCATACTTCTGGCTCCATCAGTTGCTATTGAAACGATTTTATTTAAATCTATCTTATTGTCTTCAAGGCATTTTTGCACGGCATTCGCTATATCTTCCCCTCTAGTTTGTCCCGAGAGCGGTAGCAATCCTAGAAGTTCTTCTTTTGGACCTTGGGAAGACATATACTTGACAAAAAGGGCAACTTGTGCCGTGTCTTTTATGTCGCAAGACTCATCTATAGCGAGTGATAAGGCAGAAGAAAGTTGAATATCTTCCACCTGCAAATATGTTACATTTGAAGACATTTTAGCTATTCTATCTTGTACTGTTTTAGCGGATAGTGGCAAATCTTTGATTTTTTTCAAGATTTCTGGTTTGTTTTTGAAATCACGAAACAGTTCTTCAGATGCACGTATGAAGCAATCTTTGACATACTCACCATCTGTGAATGGTTTGCCTTTTTTTGCAATTTCTAGTGATACCGCGAATCTTGCCAGATTAACATTACTTGTAGATTGCGTCCAGTTACTTAACACGGAACTTGATTGCTGTTTTTGTTTTTGGAGCTCGTCGACAGCTTTTTTTCGTTCTTCGCCGGCTGGATATTTACTAGCAAACTGAGTATGTTTTTTAGTGAAGTGTCTCTCTAAATTTGATTTCTTATTGTGTGCGAGTTTTTCGTGGCAAATGAGACAAGTCGGAAGGCCATCTGAGTTGCATATGAAAGCGAACGACTCCGTCCAATCCCGATTGAATTCTCGATGCCCTTCTTCAATTCTTCTCTTTTTTGTTGTAGATGCCATGCTTGCGGTGAAGCTGTAATAAAGAATTTTTAAAATTATTATTTAGGTATTCAAAACAGCAGATGACAAGTTTTGCAATTATTTACTATGTCAACGTATACCTAAGTAAAATACATACGAGAAGCTGGGCATAATGAAATATAATTTATCAAAAAACATTTTACAACGATTACTTTAACTTGTAATGACATGTAGTATATGTACAAATTTTAATTATCCATAAGTTAGGTTACCGCACTAAGTAGAAAATCGTTGTCTTTCTACATGCAATGAAACTATTTAAATTATTAAATCCATCAAAAATGTAACTGCATTTCTTCAAATAAGAAAGTAAAATACAAAAACAGTGCTTTTAAGAGTTGTAAAAACATTTTTTCTTACAAACCTAATTAAGTGATATCAAATTTATATTAAAATGTATCATACTGTTTATGTAACAATAAATAGCTAGATTTGTATTTTGTCTGAAAGAAGTATATTCAAAATTAACTCAAATTTTCTGAGTATCTGAGTACCGTGTATGTGTGTATGTTTTAACTAGTACACACCATTAATATTGTGTTGAAATGTGAAATTATTTACTATTCTTGTTGAAATGTGAAGTTATTAAGTTTTTCTTAAAGCAAGTAAATAAAATACAAAAAAGAAGAGTGTTTTAAGAGCATATAAAAACTTTATTACAACAAATTTATAAATCCAAGTAGTTGGAGTTAACAAGCCGCAAAAGCTAGATCCATATTTTGTCTGAAAAGTACCTGCATATCATATGTCACACTCAAACAAATGTTACTCCCCCCCCCCATTTATATCTACTGAATACCAACCTGATATGTATTAAATGATGAACATAACGTATGGATTACAAATAAATACTACTGATTTTACAGTAAAAGCATTTATATTAAATCCAAAAAAATTTGACATTTGCATCCCCTCCCCCCCAATTGAGTTCTAAAAAACAATTTTACTCTACGGATTAGGACATTTTCATTAGATACAAAAACTATTTAATCAGTTAAATCTAAATGACACATTAAATACTTTGATTACTACACATATTTAATAACTTTGAAACTTACTACACATATTTAATATTTTTTTCAGGAACAGTATACTGTAAGCATTTACCTACGTGCAATGATACACAAGTTTTATAAACATATCGAGTTTCGCGCACTTTCCTTTGGAAGAGCATACTCCACATAGTCTGGGATTCCCCCCCCCCCCCCAAGTAACATCAAAACATCTAAATAAGCTTCAATAAACTTTATTTACACATACTCTGAGATCCCCCCCCCCCCACACACACCAATATATTTGACATGCATTATTTCAACCCATCTAACAATTCAGTCAAATTCAATTAATATTATGTTATAACTAATAAACACAGCACAAAAGTAATTATTTTTAACAAAAGCCTGACAATTCAACAATAAATACAAACATCAATATGAAAATTTAAGTGTGAATGCATTATGAAATGATCACAGATACCCCCCCCCCCCCATGCTTTACTTCTTAAACAATTATACAAAGGCATATTGCGTATATTTCATTTGTAATACAGTTTCTATGTTCTATGATTTAGCAAGGCTATTTCGATAATTCTATGATTTATTATGGCTGTTTCGATAATTCTATAATTTAGCAAGGCTGCAATTTGATTCATTGATACTTTAGATTAACTTAAAATAACATATGATGTAAGGAGTAATTTGTAACAGATTTTGTCTTTCTAAAGTCTAAAAAATGTACGATTAACGATCTCAACAAAAAAAGCAAATATTTACTTCACAAAAGTCTGTAATAAAATTATGCTTAAATGCAAGGTTCAGTGATGAATAACAAGTCATTCAGGCAATATTAAACATGAATTAAGAGTACTGGAACAGATTTGATATAAAGAATTTGGCTAAATCCGCCATTTTTTTTTGACTGGCGCCAACGCGTACGGTGTTTGAAAAGTCTTAACGGACGCCATCTTGAACATTGTGCGTAAGAAATATAAACATATATCATTAAAAATGCCGATAATTAACAATACTGAGAAAAAATACGAAATTTTACAAAAACGTTTGTACTTTAACAAAATTTAAGAAAAAACGATACTTAGAAAAACGTTTGTACTTTAACTAAATTTAAGAAAAAACGATACTTAGAAAAAAGTTTGTACTTGAAAGAAATTTAAAAGAAACGATACTTTAAAGAAATTTAAAAGAAAGACTTTAAAGAAATTTAAAAGAAACGATACTTCAACTACGTGGACAACAAAATCAAAACACAGTACCTGGTTTAATGAAATCCAAAACTTTTCAAAGAAAACACGTGTAAATATCCAAATTGCACAAATAATTGTTTCCACATTGCAGTCATCAAAGAACTCTCATTATTTCTATATAAATTTTCTGCTTCTACATTATTTTATTTATTAACATGTGCTATCTTTAATTTCTGTATGATATTCACGTTTTAACCACACACAGACACGTTTTTACACACACAGCAACAACAAAACAAAAATAAAATGGCCGCAGCCGACGGTATCAGAAAGCTAAGGGGGTTGCCAGAAAAAGACATTTCGCGCCAAATGCAAATTATTTTCGCGCCACATTTGGCGACTTATCGCTCGCAAAAAAAGCCGAGAAAACCAAATTCTTTATATCAAATTTGTACCCAAAAATGTTAAAATTGCATGCATAAAATAAGACAATATAAAAAATAACTCACCATTTATGAAGTCCTGTTTGCAGTAGACACTATAATCCAAGTGGGCACCTATTTAAATTATTTTTTTTATTTAAAAGTATGAATTTTTTAAAGTTACTCCTGTAACTTCAATACACTTCCGTACACTCGCAGTGATTGCATATCCCTCCGCGGCTGACGTCACGTATCCCATGATTCCTAGATGTCCGAGCCTTGTTTTAGATAGCCTTGACTGACGACAGTGACGACGCGTGTCACGGGGGAGGGGTGCGGTGAAAAGCGAGTACAAGTGGCTGAGACATAGAATCGGTGTCTAATCCTCGTTAATCGATTCAGAATGGTTTTTAATTTTTTTTTTTTTTTTTATAAAATAAATAATATTTGCGTATGGAATTAAAGAGCCGCAGCTTCACATCCAAAGAGCCACATGTGGCTCGCGAGCCACAGGTTGCCGACCCCTGCTATAGGTCTATGGGAGTGAACCTTTTGAATATAGTATTCTGTGGACTGTGTCACCCACAGCACAGAATACTATATTCAGAAGTCTCACTCCCATAGGACCCTATGGCAACATTTTTAACATGGGATGTCGCATAGACACTAGAGCTCGTGAGTTGGACCAACTGAACTACGATGCGTCTGCCAGATTTGGCGCGTTATCACTCGCTTGGCGATTTTTTTTAAAACGGGAGGGGAACAAAATGTTGAGGACTGTACTTTTATAATTTTTTAAACTATAGAAATGATCAGGATTTAAAAATACATTAATCTGCAACATAAATATATTCATTAGTTTAAGTAAATTTAAATAAACGTAGTTATATATTTAATTCAAATAATCATAAAATAGATTAAAAAATAGACACATTGCATTGTCTCACTATAAAACATAATGCACAAAAAATTACAAGCTAACATACTCAAAAGACTGAAATATTATATAATATTTTCAGTCTAAAAAGTATACTAGCGTGTTGATCGTTAATTACTTGATCCTTAATTTGTTCTGGAATACTGATAATAGACTTTTTTTTTTTTAAATATAGAAATGTTCATATAGTAAATATAAAACTTACATAAATGCACTATCGAAGTTGTGGAACTCAATCATTAATTACCCGACGGGGGGGGGGTGAATTTTCCACCATAAGGCACTTAATAAAAATTTTACATAAATATATACACATACAATACCACATTCAACTAAGAAAAAGCTATCCAAATATCAATTATTTCACATTTTATAAAAATACGGAAAATATTTTTTAACTAATTATACCACAGCCTCTTAAAATTTAGTCTAATCCGGCAGTAATAAGACAGAACTAATTTCATATGATGAACACATGTATACTTATATGAACACGTGTATACTAATGAACACGTGTATACTTATAATGAACACGTGTATACTTATAATGAACACGTATGTAGGATGGTGATAACTAAAATTATTTCAATTTCAATAAAAATAAATTACATACCCTGTAACGCAACCAGTTTTCTTTTATCAATCCATTTCTATGAAATGATCTAAACACTTAACAAATAATTCTTTTTCACGTTACTCAAACCACTCTAGTCTAGTCCGTTGATAATAACCTTGAGTCCGTTGTTCCAAGTTTTCGTCGAGCAAAATAGGGTTATAACTTTAAAATCGTCTTGGATTCAAACCAGACCATCGGCAAGCGCTCGGACCAAACCAGACCATCGCCAAGAGCGCGCCAACCCTCTGTTTGGTCTATCTCTAATGGCCGCCGCGAAAACGAAACTATCGAGAGTGACAGGTCTGTATAATAGTCTGTGACCCACAGATTAATAAATACAGATATTTCACTCGACTTTCAGCGCCCCTAACCGCCAACCAAAATATCAAGGTTGGAACGCTTGGCGATGGTCTGTGACGGTTTTCGCCAAGACGTTCTGCTAATATAACCCTATTTGGCACTGAACGAAACACTTGGAACTTGGTGGAACTTTGTCGCATGTTTACATGTGGTTAACATATTTCCGCTGCTATTTTGGATTTTATAATCAATTATTTTATTTTTTATGGATTACTAAAAGAAAAGGAATTATGTTTACAAGGTATGTAAGTTATTTTTATTTAAATAAAAAATATATTTGTTATCTATCCCATATTTCATCCTATGCACGTGTTCATAAGAAATTGGTGCAGTATTATCACAGTCGCCTAGATAAAATTCTAAGAAGCAGTGGCATTATTAGTTAAAAAACCTATTCCACATTTATATAAAATGTATAAAAATTGATATTTGGATAGCTTTTTCTAGAGGAAGTTGAATGTGTATATATTTAAATGCTTTTTACTAACTGGCGTAATGTGGAAAATACCCCACCCCCCCTTTCTAATTAACGATTGAGTTCGACGCCTTTGATAATGCATTTATGTAAATTTGTTATGTACTATAAGAATATTATTGTATTTAAAAATATATATATATATAATAACAGCATCCCAGAATAAATTCAGAACTAAGCAATTTAACTATCAACATGCTAATATACTTTTTAGGCTGAAAATATTATATAATATTTTAGTCTTTTGGGTATGTTAGCTTGTAATTTTTAGTGTATAATGATTTACAGTGATGCAATGCGTCATTTTTTTTATTTAGTTCATGATTGCATGAATTGAATATATATATCTATGTTTATTTATTTAAATTTACACATATTACAGATAAAAGTATTTTTAAATGCTGATCATGTTTATAGTTGAAAAAATTATAAAAGTACAGTTCCGTAATTTTTTTTTTTTGGCCGCATTAACATAAAATCGCCAGTTGAGCGATAGTCATCAAATCTAGCTCTTTATACGTCATAGCTGCAATGGTTGGCTCCTCGAACGCTAGTGTCTATGCGAAGTCCTATGTTAACGATGTTGCCATAGGTTCCTATGGCAACTATGCAAGACTTCCTATGCAAGACTTTTATTAGTAATATATTGAGTTGTAAACTTGTACAGTAATGTAGCAGCTGGCTCATTTATATATAAAAAAGGTTGGCTGTTCTGTTACTGTATTAGTTATCAATGAATATATTCAAGAGAAAACATGCCGATGTGGTGGCCGAGCGGTCAAAGAGGCAGGCGTTTCCTCGTGACGGCTCGGCTGCCAGATTGCGGGTTCGAGTCCCGCCTGCGGGCATGGATGTTGTAATCAAGGTTATTATATCTATAAGGTTGCGCCACTTCACCTCTAGCCAATGAGAGCACGTAAAGACGCAACGTCACTCGGAGTTGAAAATCAGGAACGGCCCGGTAGACTCCAATGTTAAAGGGTGGTAACAAAATTAATTTAATCATTTTTTTTTAATTTAAAATATAAAATAAATACTCAAATAACATTAATTTTACGTGAACACAACTTGAATATGCAGTACTGGTTTTTTTGGAAGGGTACATACATAATAAAACTGTATTTCCCTTTCTGAAAAATATAAATCATCTGAAAGTTTCGTTTCGCTTTTTGACACCTGTCATTGTTATTACAGGAGGCGATGTTTTTTTTATTAATGAACTTTGTTTTAAATACACGAATTTACAGAATGTTCGGAAAGTTTTCTAAACCAGCAATCATTCTAAAATTTTCATTATACACAAATAAACATCGCGTAATTTCTTTCTGAATGCATATAAATAAAGTTATTTTCGATTATGTTATCTGTAATAATTGAAAATCAAAAAAATAATTAAAACGCTAAGAGTTGTATATATTTTTAGTGGGAGGGAGGGGGGGGATGTACTTATGCCTAACTAGTAAACGATTTAAGTTATGCTTTTATAGTGAAGAACTTATATTATTGCTAAACACTTGATTTTATTAGTGTTTCTTAGATCAAAAAGAGAATTTATATCAAATCGAAATTCAATGTAAACATATAAAAATATAGAAACTAATCGTTTAACAAACACACTATGATATACTTTCAGAATAATAAATTAAATGTATTATAGTATATTGATTCATGATGAAAAATATACGAGCAAGCGCCTGTTTATTTTCTTAAATCGAACCCCGCCCCCCCCCCCCCCTCATTTTTTGAATGTACTAAAATTTAATTCATAAAATGTAATGTAATAAAATTTAATTAATACAAAATGTGCGAGATTAAATCAAAACAATAAATAAAACGCTAACACTAAGAGTTTTATGTCTTTCTTTTTTTTTCGGGGAGGGAGGGGGGAGGATGTACTTATGCCTAACTAGTATCCAATTTAAGTTATGCTTTTATAGTGAAGAACTTATATTATTGCTAAACACTTGATTTTATTAGTGTTTTTTAGATCAAAAAGAGAATTTATATCAAATCGAAATTCAATGTAAACATATAAAAATATAGAAACTAATCGTTTAACAAACACACTATGATATACTTTCAGAATAATAAATTAAATGTATTATAGTATATTGATTCATGATGAAAAATATACGAGCAAGCGCCTGTTTATTTTCTTAAATCGCACCCCCCCCCCCTCATTTTTTGAATGTACTAAAATTTAATTAATAAAATGTAAAGTAATAAAATTTAATTAATACAACATGTGCGAGATTAAATCAAAACAATAAATAAAACGCTAACACTAAGAGTTTTATGTCTTTCTCTTTTTTTCGGGGGGGGGGGAGGGATGTACTTATGCCTATCTAGTAAACAATTTAATTGATGCTTTTATAGTAAAGAACTTATATTATTGCTAAACTCTTGATTTTATTAGTTTTTTTTAGATCAAAAAGAGAATTTATATTAAATCGAAATTCAATGTAAACATATAAAAATATAGAAACCAATCGTTTAACACACTCACTATGATATACTTTCAGAATAATAAATTAAATGTATTATAGTATATTGATTCATGATGAAAAATATACGAGCAAGCAAATTATATCATTACATTTATTTTTCACTTACTATGGTGGTGGTGGTGGTCACCCGCTTCGGGCTCTTGGAGCATATAACAGCGTTCGCAAGAACGGTTTTGCGTTCCGTAACTCTTACTATGGTTAAGCATCTTCATCTTTTTATATTTTCAATCTTCAGATATACATAAGACATTTCACACCAGCAAATCAACCAAAACAAAGTAGAAAATTTAAAATAATCCTACTTTATATCAGTTAATCAACTAGTAACAAGAAAGTCTATTTTATTATATTGTCCATTTTATTATATCAAATACGCACCCATTCTTTTTTAATCTCAGACTGTTTAGGAAATCTATAATAAGAAATCGTTTTACTCGTGAAACTGCTATTATTGTGGCAAGTTGCAATTTCACAATCGTTCGGCATATCGAAATCTGTTCGACAAAACTCACAAAATGAATAAGCCGATGATTTTAGATAGTAGAAATAATAGCCTTAATAAAGACTGGAGAAGTTAGCCTTAATAAAGACTGGAGAAGTTAGCCTTAATAAAGACTGGATTGATTTAAAACAAAACAAAGTTTACGTAAAAAGATACGCAAGAAACAACAACCGCAACAAACGATCAGATTGAAACAGCTTGAGAAATAAATATTGCTAAGCCAAGACGACTTCTTACGGGCTACCTTGGGACGAAGGCCCTTACGCCCACATCGAATTTATGAATGTCTCTGTAACTATGTTTTTTCCAAGAAAAGCAAAAATGATGAAATGGCAATCTTCCACGAGGGGGGTTGCTTCAGTAGATCAGAGACGGCTGGTGTTATGCCGTCTTCGCCTTGGAATGGCTGCTGATGGCTATGCACTGGACTGTGGCTGTAAGAGAAAGGGGGCGGGGCCAGGGAGGACCAATTGAAAATCACCGTGAAATGGTGAGAGTTTACTAAGTAAAAGTTTTACAATTAAAATTTTTTACAATTAGTATGGCAAAAAAGTTAAAGTTTAGCAATAAAAAATAATTCCAGAGTTCTTAGAAAAGAAGGCCCTTATCGGCACACACAAAATTTTAGTACAAATAATAATTAAAGATTACATGTCAAGTTGACTATTTACATGTGATGGGTTTCGTCCAGATAAGAGCACCAGGCGCGAAGCGCCTTTAATCTCCAATCTCTAGGTGTGGTTCTTATCTTCATACTGTAACATTATTTCATTTGCCCATAGTTGGAGGTTCCAGGTTTTTGATTTACTGTTTTTATTATTTGACTTAGCTCCTAGGTGTCGCAGTTTGTTGCACATTTAGAGTTTGAGTAATTTTGGGAAGTTGATGCAGTTCTAAGGATTTCCTAGCAATTTGGCAGTTTAAGGTTTAAGAACATTTTTTAGAAAACATTGATCGAGTTTTTATTTAATATCAACTATTTAAGTTGGGACTTACCTAATTCCGATTTTCAATATTAAGTACCGCGCGGGGTCTCTTACGTGATTTGGCTTTGCGATGATCATAGTCATGCAGATTGAATAGCAGTTCATTTGGAACAGATGGCAGATTTTTATAGAATTTAAGCGCTAGCTTTTTAATTTGGGCTCTAACAGTTTATATTTTGAAGTCTTTCCTAATTACCGAGTTTCTTAAGTATCTAGGGGCTTTCCTTATAATCCTTAGGGTTTTGTTTTGTTTTGTCTCTAGTAAGTCTATAGTAGTTTTACAGGCATATCCCCATACGGGTGCTGCATACAGCATTCCCGGGCGGATGACCGATTTATAAATTAGGAGTTTATTTTGATCATTTAGATTTCCGTTTCCTATCATTGGGTATAAGGATCCTGTGGCCGTATGCGCTTTTTTGATTAAGTTCGTTACGTGCTGTTTCCAGGTTAGGTGGGAATCTATCGTTACACCTAGGTATTTAGTAGATTTTTCCGCTTTTAGGGCATGGTTGTTTATGTACAGAGGCGGCGGAGGTTTACGTTTTCTAGAGAAATAAATCCAATGACATTTATTGGGGTTTAATTTTATTCGCCATTTTTCCAGCCATGTTTAGAGTATGTCTAAGTGTTGTTGTAGCTGTCTGTGCATTACTGAGACGTAAGGATGTTTTGCAAGTATCGCACTGTCGTCTGCATAGAGTGCCAGCTCCGTGTCTAGGGTCCTGGGGATGTCATTTAGATATATGTTAAAGAGTGTCGGGCCCAGGATGGATCCTTGCGGTACACTACTTTTAATGAGCTTGGGTGTAGACAAGTTATCTTTTACTCTAACTTGGAAGTGTCTGTTAATTAGGTATGAGATTAAAAGTTTGACAAGTGCGTCAGGGACTTTTAGAGTGATCAATTTGTATGCTAATCCACAGTGCCATACTTTATCAAATGCTTTTTGTATGTCAAGAAAAATCGCAGCTGTGGGTGTCTTGCTATTGAAACCAGAAGATATGTACTCTACCACTCTCAGCAATTGATGAGTGGTGGAGTGTTTTGGCCGAAATCCAAACTGCTCCGGAATGATAATATCATTCTCACTAAGGTGCGTGTTCTGTCTATTAAGAATTATTTTCTCAGTAATTTTACTAAGTGTCGGTAGTAAGCTGATTGGTCTGTATTTGGCTGGAATTGTGGCATCCTCACCAGGCTTATGGATCGCTATAATTATCGCTTTCTTCCATTCTTTGGGGAAATAATTTAGTTTTAGTATTTTGTTTATTAAGGTGGTCAAGTTAAATATTATATTTAGGGGGAGGTTTTTCACCGCGATATTCCTTATTTTGTCGTGCCCTGGGCTTTTACGGTTTTTAAGGTTTTTGATGATATCAATTATCTCTTGCGGGGTGGCTGGGTTAATCTCAGCCGTGACCGGGGAGTTTCTGAAGTTGTTTGGAGTTTGCCTAACCATTCTTAGGGTGTCCTGACACATTAGATCATGGTTTGGTTCAAATTGCTTTTCGTAATGCCTAGCAAGCGCCTCGGCTTTTTCTTCGTCTGAGTACGCGATTTTAACGTCATCTATTAGTGGCGGGAGTATAATTTGAGGTTTTCTGAGTCTTTTAGCGAATTGCCAGAGCGATACGTCTTCCGGGCTAAGGGATTCAATTAACTCTTTATACTGTTGCTGCTTTTCTGCGACAATTTTATCTCTGACTTTCCACGTGAGTCTGTTAAGCTCCCTTTTGAGGGTAGGGTCTCTATTAGCCTGCCATGTCTTACGCATTCTGTTCCTTTGCCTAACTAATTGTTTGATATGGTGGGAAAGTGTGGGCATTTTTGGTCACTCACGATGTGTTGTGGCAGAGGCAATAGCTCTCTTGATTTCTGTTGTGAGTGTGTGTGTGGCAGAGTCAATATCCGCCGTGCTCATAATGTTGGGTACTGCCAAGTGCGGCTCAAAAAGTGCTCTTTTGAAAACGTTCCAGTTCACCCTCTCTTGTCCCATAGAGGCTGGAAGGGGAGTGTTCAGATCGAATGTCACCAATACCGGTAAATGATCCGAGTCGAACTCATCCAGGGTATCGATAGTGTGAGCGTATTCTATGTTTCTCGTTAGGACAAAGTCTATGAATGAGCCGTTGGCACCTGAGAAGCAGGTTGGTCTCGACGGTGCAATGATGTTGGTGTTTGTTGTGTTCAGTAATCTGTGTATCTGTGTACCGCGTATGTTGGCTCTCCTGTTGCCCCACGCTCGGTGGTGTGCATTGAAGTCGCCCGCGAGTATTGTGTTGAAGACCCAGACCGTCCGACTCGTCCAGAGGACTTAGAGTAACTAGTTGGACGGCCGGGAAGGCGCGAGTATTGTGTGTGGATATCGCGAGAAAAGCAGTTCCAGCTGCGCAGCTACATTTATACCACTCATGTTTTTGACATATATTGAAGTTAGGATAAATGGGTTTATATTATTTATTTTAATTTTTATGCTAGTATTTTCTATACCTTGAAGATTTATGTTGTTTATTTCCTCGTGGGGAATATTTCTTTTGATATATATTGCTGTTCCTCCATGGGGGTTTCTAGCAGTTGTATTTGAGCTTAGGTTGTGATAGCCAATATAGTTTGCTATATTTAGTTTTTTATTTTCTCTAACTTTAGTTTCCTGAATTAACAGGGCATCTACATCATTTTCATTTACGTAGCTCCTAAGTTCATTTATTCTTGGAGATATGCCGTTCGCATTCCAAAATATTATTTTAAAAGTTTCTTTTTGGGAACTAGCCATGGCGGGTTTGATTCTCACTGTTATTTTTAAAATCCGCGATTAATTTAAAAGCCTCAAAGACCATTTGCATTGGATCACTCTTTTTTTGTATTAGCTCTGCGAACTGCATCAACAGGTGTTTTATTGCATCTAGGTCGAACATGGTGATAAACCCTCTGATGAGGTTGAGGATTTCATCCATCTTTTCATCATTGGTTTTACCAGCAGGATCAGTCTCAGCTTCCATATTCTCAGCCTCAACCGCGGATTGGTCATTTTTGTGAGTATCCTTTGGGACCTCAGTAGATTTTTGTATTTTTTCAACCGTTTTTTCTAACAGCTGGGTTTGCGCGAGCTCTTCCTCTCTGACTCGTTTAGTTTTGGCTTCACGTGTTTTGGTTTCTTCTTTTGATTTAGCATATTTATTTACAATTTTAGCTTCTAGTTCCACCTGTCTTGCCTGTCTGGCTTTTTCGGCTTCCTTTCTCTTTTTAATGGCTATAGTAGCCAGTTTTACTTCTTCCGGAGTCAATTCCCTAGAAGACGAGGTTTAGGGGCCTGCTCTTGCACCGATCTGGTGGGTGCTGAAGGTTGGTATCTATTTTGCTGTGGCACAGTGTGCGAGGAGCCCTGAGGGGGTGCCTGGGAGTTTAATCCGAGGGCCTTTTGCCTCCAAGGGGGTATCTGATTTTGGGGAGGGGGGGGGCATACCCCGGTGCCTTTCCTCTGTTCCAGCGGTTCTTCGGGCATTGCCTGAAGTTCGCTGGGTGGTCTCCATTGCAATTTGCACAAGTAGCCTTCTCAGAACCATGTCTCTGGCAATCCCGTGTGAAGTGTTCTTCAGCACACTTAAGGCACTTAGGTGGCATACTGCAGTTATCCGAGGAGTGATTGAACTGTTGGCACCGGTAGCAGATTTTGAAGCCCCGTGCTCTGAAGGCCTCTACCTTCACAGCCAAGTAACCTAATCTTGTTAGTCTGTAGACCCTCTGCCAGTCTGCCGTAGGCCTAAGGCTGACTAAGAATATCGGCAGGGGTAATCTCGTTTTAGTGTTTCTCAGTTGAGAAACCCGGACTACATCTAATCCTTCGGATGTTAAAGTGATTTTTATTTCCTCCATGTTATAATTTGTTGGTAGCCCCTTCAGAACTACCTTTTTTGGCCTTTCCGTCTTTAGGTTTAAGCTATGGAAGGGGATTTTCTCACTACTTAAATGGCGCTGTACAACCCTGTAGGTGTCAGAGTCATTTGGAATCAATTTTAGCATGTCTCCTGTGAGCTTGCCAGATACTTTATTTCCTGAGATATCATTTAGTTTTTTAAGGAGAACCTTGTAATTATCATTGAACTTTATGAAAAAACATTCAGCTTTTGGGTCTTTTTTCTCAACTTCAACTGTTGTTAGCCTGTCACTATTTTCGACCGTTTTAGGTTTAGGTGCACTTTTAAACACAACTGGTTGCGCGGCAATCTCAGCGTAAGTCTTAGTTTTAACATAATCATTGTCAGTTACATTTACAACGTTATCAGCTATTTCATTACAGTCCATGTTATCATGGACATTTAAGTTTTCTTCTACAATCTGGCTTTTAGTAGGAGCATCCACAACTCGAAGTCTAAGCTCCGAATGATTTACATGTTGAAAGTCGAGTGTCGTACAGAACAGAGCACCAGGCGCGAAGCGCCTTAAATCTCCAATTTCAAAATGTGGTTCTTATCATCATACTGTGACATTAATTCAGTTTCCCTAATTGGAGGTTCGAGGTTTTTATTTACTACTTTTTTTATTATTTGTCCTAGCTCCTAGTGTGGCAGTTTTTGCACACTTAGAGTTTAAGCAGTTTGGGGCGTAGATGCAGATCTGAGGGTTACCTAGCATTTTAACAGCTTAGAGTTTTGAACACTAGTCGCGAGTTTAATTTGATATCAGATGTTTGAGGTGGGATCTTTTAATTCCGATTATCGATGTTTAGAACAGCGCGGGGTCTCTTACGAGATTTGGCCTTGCGATGATCATAATCTTGCAGACTGAATAACAGTTCATTTGGAACGGATGGCAAATTTTTGTAAAATTTAAGCGCTAGCTTTTTAATTTGGGCTCTAACAGTTTTTATTTTGAAGTCATTCCTAATTACCGAGTTCCTTAAATACCTGGGAGCTTTCCTAATAATCCGTAGGATTTTTTTTGTTTTGTCTCTAGGAGGTCTATCGTAGTTTTACAGGCATATCCCCATACGGGTGCTGCATACAGCATTCCCGGGCGGATGACCGATTTATAAATTAGCAGTTTGTTTTGATGACTGAGATTTCCGTTTCCTATCATTGGGTATAAGGCTCCTGTGGCCATATGCGCTTTTTTGATTAAGTTCGTTACGTGCTGTTTCCAGGTTAGGTGGGAATCTATCGTTACACCTAGGTATTTAGTAGATTTTTCTGCGCGTAAGGCATGATTGTTTATATACAGTGGCGGCGGAGGTTTGTTTTTCCTCGAGAAATAGATCCAATGACATTTGTTGGGGTTTAATTTTATTCGCCATTTTTCCAGCCATGTTTGGAGTATGTCTAAGTGTTGTTGTAGCTGTTTGTGCATTACTGAGACATATGGGTGTTTTGCAAGTATCGCACTGTCGTCTGCATAGAGTGCCAGCTCAGTGTTTGGAGTCCTGGGGATGACGTTCAGGTATATGTTAAAGAGTGTCGGACCCAGGATAGAACCTTGCGGTACACTACTTTTAATGAGCTTGGGTGTTGATAAGTTACCTCCTACTCTGACTTGAAAGTGTCTGTTATTTAAGTATGAGATTAAAAGTTTGACAAGAGCGTAAGGGACTTTTAAAGTGATCAATTTGTACGCTAATCCACAGTGCCATACTTTATCAAAGGCTTTTTGTATGTCCAGAAAAATCGCAGCTGTGGGTGTCTTACTATTAAGTCCAGAAGATATGTACTCTACCACTCTCAGCAATTGATGAGTGGTGGAGTGCTATGGCCGAAATCCAAACTGCTCCGGAATGAGGATGTCATTCTCACTAAGGTGCGTGTTCAGTCTCTTAAGAATTATTTTCTCAGTAATTTTACTAAGTGTCGGTAGCAGGCTAATTGGTCTGTAGTTGGCTGGAATTGTGGCATCCTCACCTGGTTTGGGGATTGTTATGATTATCGCTTCCTTCCATTCTTTGGGAAAGTAGTTTAGTTTTAATATTTTATTTATTAAGATAGTCAAGTAACATATTACGTTTAGGGGCAGGTTTTTAACCGCAATATTTCTGATTTTGTCGTGCCCTGGGCTTTTACGATTTTTGAGATTTTTGATAATTTCTACTATCTCCTGCGGGGTGGCTGGGTTAATCTCAGCCGTTACCGGGGAATTCCTGAAGTTATTTAAAGTTTGGCTAACCATTCTGAGGGTATCCTGAAACATTAGATCGTGGTTCGGTTGGAATTGTTTTTCATAATGGCTTGCGAGCGCCTCGGCTTTTTCCTTGTCTGAGTACGCGATTTTAGCGCCATCCATTAGTGGCGGGAGCTTAATTTGAGGTTTCCTGAGTCTTTTTGCGAATTGCCAGAGCGATACATCTTCTGGGCTAAGGGATTCGATTAGTTCTTTATACTGTTGCTGTTTTCTGCGACAATTTTCCCCCTGACTTTACACGTGAGTCTGTTAAGCTCCCTTTTAAGGGCGGGATCTCTGTTAGCCTGCCATGTCTTACGTAATCTATTCCTTTGCCTGACTAATTGTTTGACATGGTGGGAAAGTGTGGGTAATTTTGGAGACTCACGGTGTGTTGTGGCAGAGGCAATTGCTCTCTTGATTTCTGTTGTGAGTGTGTGCGTGGCAGAGTCAATATCCGCCGTGCTCATAATGTTAGGTACTGCTAAGTGCGGCTCGAAGAGTGCTCTTTTGAATACTTCCCAGTTGACCTTCTCTTGTCCCAAAGAGGCTGGAAGAGGTGTGTTCAGGTCAAATGTCACCAGTACCGGCAGATGATCCGAGTCGAATTCATCCAGGGTACTAATAGTGTGAGCGTAGTCTATGTTTCGAGTTAGGACAAAGTCTATGAATGTGCAGCTGGCGCCTGAGAAACAGGTTGGTGTCGACGGAACAATAATGTTAGTATTTGTGGTGTTCAGCAGTCTATGTATCTGTGTTCCGCGTGCATTGGCTCTCCTACAGCCCCACGCTCGGTGATGTGCGTTGAAGTCGCCTGCGAGTATCGTGTTGGGATATCGCGAGAAAAGCAGTTCCAGCTGCGCAGCTACGTCTACTCTACTCATATTTTTGACATATGTTGAGGTTAGGATAAACGGGCTAGTATTATTAATTTTAATTTTTATGCTAGTATTTTCTATACTTTGAAGATTTATGCTTTTTAGTTCCTCGTGGGGAATATTTCTTTTAATGTATATTGCTGTTCCTCCATGGGGCGTTCTAGCATTAGTATTTGAGCTAAGATTATGATAACCTGAGTAGTTGGCTATGTTTAGTTTTTTATTTTCTCTAACTCTAGTTTCCTGAATTAGTAAGGCATCTACGTCATTTTCGTTTACATAGTTCCTAAGTTCATTTATTCTTGGAGATATGCCGTTCGCATTCCAAAATAATATTTTTATTGACTCTTTTTGGGACCTATCCATGACGAGTTTGATTCTCACTGTTACTTTTAAAGTCCGCGATTATTTTAAGGGCCTCAAAGACCATTACCATTGGATCGCTCTTTTTTTGCACTAGTTCTGCGAACTGCATCAACAGACGTTTTATGTCATCTAGATTAAACATGCTGATAAATCCTCTGATGAGGTTGAGGATATCCTCCATCTTTTCAGCATCAGATTTATCAGCCTGTTCAGTCTCCGCTTCCATTTCCTCAGCCTCAACCGCGGTTTGCACTTTTTTGTGAGTGTCTTTTTGGAACTCGATAGTTTTCTGTTTTTTATCACCCGTTTTAGCTAACAGCTGGGTTTGCGCGAGCTCTTCTTCCTCTCTGATTCGTTTAGTATCTTTCCATTCCTTAGCTTTCCTATCCAGTCTATCCTTTGCCTCTTTTGCCTGTCTGGCTTTTTCTGCCTCCGATCTTCTTTTAATTGCAGCTGTAGCTGCTCTAACATCCTCCAGAGTCAATTCTCTGGAGGTCGAAGGTTTGGGGGCCTGCTCTTGCACCGATCTGGTAGGTGCTGAAGTTTCGTGCCTGTTTACCTGTGGCACTATGTGCGAGGAGCCCTGAGGGGGTGCCTGGGGGTTTGGTCCGAGGGCCTTTTGCCTCCAAGGGGGTATCTGGTTTTTTGGGGGAGGGGGGCATACCCCGGTGCCTTTCCCTTGTTCCAGGGGTTCTTCGGGCATTGCCTCTGTCCTGGGTCTCTTGCAGTCTTGTGTGAAGTGTCCTTCACCGCACTTCAGGCACTTTGGTGGCATACTGCAGTTCTCTGATGAGTGGTTAAATTGCTGGCACCGGTAGCAAATCTTAAAGCCCCTAGCTCTGAAGGCCTCTACCTTCACAGCCAAGTACCCTAATATTGTGAGTCTGTAGACCCTCTGCCAGTCATCGGTAGGCCTAAGGCAAATTTACATGTTAAGACCGGGCTGGCATTAAATACGCGAGCAAGCAAAGCAGAAGATCAAGAGGATTGAGGGCTCATAGGGGAGGACGAATCAGGATTCTCCAATTCACTTCCAACTTGCCGAAGCAATTCTGGAGTGAATCGTGTCACCGTCAATCGCCGCCCGACGGGCAAGGTCAGGAAACGCCTGCCTGGGGAGTAGAGAATCTGGGGCGCTTCCACGGGGGCGCCGCAGGCCCGGAAAGAAGGTGTCTAGGCCTTCTTTTCCTAAGGTAGGAAGGTGTGGAAGTGTCATAGCTACTGTCCACGTCTCTCAGGCAGGGTTTTCTAGCGTTTTTCCTGAAGAATTTTAGTGAAGTTTTCCGAATCTGCCCAGCAACGTGTGGGACTTTAAGATCAAAGTGTATAACTTCATTCTGGACAAACCGGGGCGTGTTTACAATACAGCGCAGAACCTTATTCTGGAAGACTTGCAGTCTCTCTATGTGTCTTTTTGCAGCCGATCCCCAAACTGGACTGGCATACAAAAAGGCAGGTGCGAGGATTTGTTTGTAGATGAGTAGCTTGTTGTAAAGGGACAGATGAGATTTTCTACCGAGAAGTGGGAGGAGGGCTCTGAAGGTTTTATTAGCAGATTCAACTTTCTTATTGATATGCTCACTGAAAAGCATTTTGTCGTCGAGAATGACGCCTAGATACTTGACAGATGATAAAAAGGGGATCAGATCATTGAAAATTTTAAGGGAGAAATTAATACTAAGTTCTCGGTAGTTCGGACGAAATATGACGACTGCACTCTTGGACGGATTGATTTTGATTCTCCAGGTCACGAGCCAGTGCTCAAGGCTATTCTTTATGTAGCTTTGAAGTGTATTAATAGCGTTGTGTGGTGAGGAGCTTCTTGAAATCAGGGCTGTGTCATCTGCAAAGATGGCCAGCTGTACTTGAGGAATTCTAGGGATATCGTTTATAAATAGATTGAATAGTAGCGGACTTAAATTTCCGCCCTGTGGCACCCCAGCTCTGATTGGCCGAAAAGAAGAGAAAGATTGTTCAACTCGTACGCGGAAAGAACGATTAGTGAGATACGAGTTGATGAGAGCCAAAAGTTGAGTCGAAATACCAAGTCGGACCAGCTTGGTGAGCAGACCCGGAATAAAAGTTTTGTCAAAAGCCTTGCTTATGTCGAAAAATACTATGCTGGTATACTGCTTGTTGGTAGAGTTTTTGTGAATAGTTTCCACTACACGCACGAGTTGGGAATGCGTGGAAAAATTAGATCGAAAGCCGTGCTGTTCAGGAATTAAAATATCTTTCGATCTGCAGAAACTAGTCAAACGTCTAAGCAACACTAACTCAAAAATTTTGGATAGGTTTGACAGTAGGCTGATGGGTCTGTAGCTTTCTGCTAAGTTAAGATTTTGATTATTTTTGAACAGAGGGATGACGTCAGCAGTTTTCCAACTCTGGGGAAAATAGCGAAGTTCCAACATATGATTAAGTAGCACGGTAAGCCAGCACTCATAAACCAAGGGTAGGTTCTTCAGCATTCTATTACTGATCTTATCAGAGCCGGGTGATTTCTTTACTTTGAAGCTGTGAATGATGTGATGAACTTCAGCCAAGTGTATGGGATCGAGGTCATTAGGTGCTTGAACATTAAGTGCATTCTGATTGGTCTGTTGGAAATCGTGTAATGTGCTTGTGTGGATATGGCTGAAGTTAGAGTCAACGTGTGGTGAAAACTGGAGTTCCAAGCTGTCTGCAATTGCCTTGGCTTTTTCCTCCGCAGTCTGGGCGAGAGAGTTAGGGCCATTAATGGGCGGAATTGAAGTTTTCGTGGTTCTCATGTTTTTAGCTGTTCGCCAAAGACTGTGATTCGTGGGTGTGAGTCCCTCAAGGTGGGTACGCCAGCGTTGCTGGGTGTGAGTTTGAATCATAGCCTTGACCTCGTTATGCAGATTACGGAGTTGCGTTTGAAATGGTGGATACCTACTACGCTGCTTGATTTTTGCTTTGATATCACTCGGGAGCGAGTGATAGTTCAGTCTAGAACGATTTGGTTTCGAGGCTGCAGCTACCGCCTCTAGTAGTAAGTGATTAAAATCCTGGACGCTTTTATCAATGTCGTCCGTGCTGGTAATTTTGAGAGGGGGGGCAGTACTAGAAGTATTAAGAATGTGACGAAAATCGTCCCAATTTGTATGTAGCTCCACCGGATAGTCCAGAGAAATACTATTAAAATTAAGGGTCAGTATTACAGGAAGGTGATCAGACGTCAACTTATCGTTGACTCTGATCGTATGATGAAAAGGAATGTTTCTGAAGAGAGCCAAATCAATTATGGTTGGGTTCCTTCCTGTAGTGAAGTGAGTGGGAGTGGGTGGAGCTACGATCCTGAAGTTGGCGCACTGAGCCAAGCGTTTTAGATCATTGCCATACCTGTTCGAAGCTGTGTCCCATGAACAGTGGCGAGAATTTAGGTCACCAGCGATGATAATATTACTGCTAAGTCCAAGGAGTGCTTCAATTTCAGAGGAGCATAAACTAGTACCTTTTTCAGGAGGGATATACACTGAAGCAAGTGCAATCGGGACCAAATTTGGAATAGTGACTTTGATAGCTGTGACCTCCAGCTTCGTGAAGGCCGGAACTCTTAACCTATGGTGAGGGATGTTGTTTTTAACGTAGAGTGCAGTTCCGCCATTAATACCACCCCTCACCGCCGCCCCAGCTCTCATTCTATATGAGAAGTAACCTGTATAATTACAGATTGCTGGGAAGGTGGGGGGGTGAGGTGAGTTCACCATGAAAATATCGAAGTTTTCATCTACAACATAATCACGCATCTCGCTGAGCCTGGAACGCACTCCATTGGCGTTCCAAAAGCCGACTTTGAGAGACTGCAAGGTACGGGTTTCCGAAAAAGAGAACATGGCAAAGCCAGAAAGAAAAGTCAGGGGGTGGGCGGCTTACCTAGCCAGAGCATTATAGCTCCGGTAGATAATCCAAATCATATCAATTTGCGTTGTCGCCGAACGCAGTTCAGGTAGAGAACGCTCAAAAGCGGCAAGGAGTAATTCCTTGTCGTGAGTGTTGCGCATAGCCAGAAGGGATAGTAGAAAGTCGGTATAGTTGATAGCACTAGGACTATCAACTTGAGATTTTGAATTTTGGGTGGCGACTGCTGGGACCGACTGCGACTCAGCAATTTGTCCGGAATTTTTGTCAGGGTGGGTGGCAAGGTTCTGTGATTTGCCAGAAACAACAGCAGAGAAGTCAAGGTTAGGCTTAATGCCAGCAGAGCGGGTAGGACGACCAAGGTTCCCAGGGTGTAATCCTGGAGGGGGGCGAGAGTTAAAGTTAGATTTTTGAATGGGAGCCCTACTGCTCTTAGTCGCAGACGAGTTGCCCGGAGAAACAAATATTTCGCCGGCACTCGTCGTCTGGCCTGGGGGAGTTAATGGAGCACCTAGGCAAAATTTGCCTGTATCTCCAGGAGGAATTTGCATAGCTGAACATATACATTATATGGAGTGCTCCAAGAAGGGAGGATGAGGGTAGAACAGGGTGAAATTGAAGGCTGGTAAAGTGAATCTATAAGTCATAAGTCTCTTTGCTCTCACGAAAAAAAATGGGGCCACACAGTTTTTTTTTTTTTTTTTTTTTTCCCGAAGGCAACACTGTGAGTTTTGAGTAGTCCTCAGCTCTACTAAACATGTTTCGGCCAATAGCATTTTAGCCTGAGACTTGGTAAAGTAATTTGAAGGAAAAAGATTGAGTGTTAACTTTTACTTCTTAATAGGAATTTAAATATTCTAGTATATTTTAATTTAATACTTTAATTACAGAAAAGGTGAAAAAAACTTAAATGCGATAATAATTTGTATGTCTATGAGGACCGGAGGCTTAGTGTACTAAGGTAGAGGCTCTCGGCCGCTTGCGGTACTTCCATTGGTGGGGGTCGTAATCCGGCAAGTTGCAGATCTCCTCGTTTGGAATTTTATTAAGATGATTAAAGCATTTATTTGCAAGTTTGGCTATTTGAGTGTTAATTTTAGCGATGCCGAACTCTCTGCGTATGATGTTGTTCCTAAGGTAAAGTGGTCCTTTTCTAATGGATCTGAGGGTTTTATTTTGTATGATTTGAAGTTTTTGGATTGTTTTATGATCAGCACACCCCCATACAGGGGCGCCGTAAAGGAGGATGGGCCTGAGCACCGATTTGTAGAGTAGCACTTTATTTTGGTAGCTGGCGTGCTGGGAGTGGAGAATTGAGTATAAGAGTTTTTTGGCTGTGTAAAATTTGTTGATTGTTTTTTTGATGTGGGGATTCCAAGTGAGCTTGGAGTCGAAAGTGACTCCAAGATACTTAGCAGTGTCTACATATGGGATTGGCTTTTCATTTATTTTGATTGGCTTAGGGCTGGTTTTCTTTTTGATTTTGGAGAAGATAATGCACTTCGTTTTATTTTCGTTTATTTTGATTTTCCAATTCCGGAACCAGGCGGAAATAATGTTGATGTGATTTTGTAATCTTGAGCGAATAACAAATTTTCTGGAGTTACTAGTGTAGAGAGCTGTGTCGTCCGCATACATGGCAATGTAAGTGTGTGGTGCGCGGGGGATATCGTTTATGTAAATGTTAAACAAGGTTGGGGCCAATCCCCAGACCTGAGTGGTTTGTGATTGGAGAAGGAGTGTTTGTAGCGGACAGAGAAGGATCTATTTCGAAGGAATGAGTTTATAAGGTGTATGAGAGAGTCTGGTATGTTAAGCTGAATCATTTTGTAAATTAAAGCATCATACCATACTTTATCGAAAGCCTTCGAAATATCAATAAGTAAGAAACCCGTTGAGAGGCCAATTTCCAATCCTTCGGATATGTACTCAGTGACTCTCAACAGCTGATGTGTTGTAGAATGAAGCGGGCGGAAGCCAAATTGCTCAGGTTTGATTATGTTGTGTTGTTCAATAAAAGTTTTTAGCCGGGTGTGAATTATTCGCTCAGCGAGTTTGCTTAGGGAATTTAAAAGGCTGATAGGTCTAAAATTTTGGGCTTGGGTGGGGTCTTCGCCTGGTTTCGGAATTCTATTATGATGGCGGTTTTCCAATTTGACGGGAAATGTTGGAATTTGAGGATGGCATTTACTAGGAGGGTGAAGAAGAATATTATGTTAATAGGGAGAGATTTGATAGCTTTATTGTTGATCCTGTCGATGCCCGGGGCTTTGTTAACTTTAAGGTTTTTAATTTCATTAATGATTTCAGAGGGGGGGGGGCTGGAGGAATGGCAAAGGAGGGGGCGGAATTGAAGAAATGAGTGAGAGTGGCATGGACTTTGCTTTCAGTGCTGGGGCAGTTTAAATTGGGATTTTCCGTGAATTGGTTTTCGTAGTTGACGGCCAGGGCGTTAGCTATATCGATTTCAGTGTATACCGGGCCGGAGGGTGTGACGAGATGTGGGATGTGAGTGTGGAATTTTTATAAGACTCTGACGAATTGCCATAGCGAGTTGTCGGAGGGGGCAAGAGATTCTATAAGTCTTTTCCAGGAATGTTGTTTATGGAGGGATATTTTCTGTCTGATTTGGTTGTTGAGCCTATTAAGTTGAGTTTTGTACGGTGGGTACTTGCTTGCTTGCCATGCCTGTCTGATTGCATTCCTTTTTTTTTATTAAGTTCTTGATGTGAAACGGGAGTTTGTGATTGGTGGGGGGAGGAGCTTCGAATGTGGTGGCTATATCTATTGCAGAGTTAATTTCTTGACCATTCGGAGCTCAGACTTCGAAGTGTGAGGTTGTGATTTTGCGAAGCTGCTGCTTTTATCTAGTGGTGACTTTTCTTGCTTACGCTTGGGCGTGTTATATCAAGTTACGATAGAGCACGTCGGGCTAAGTAATTTTTTCAACTTTATTGTGTGCGGATTTCCGCCATTTTGTGCTTTAGCACGTGTGTTTTTACCACGTGGCTCTGCTTTGACCCTGATCTATGATGGATTTGGACAGTGACCTTTTAGCGAAGACGAAGGAGGTTGCTGGTGAGCTGGAGGGTGAAGATGCTCGGCCTCTCAAGGATGCAATGGATGCATATCTTGGACGCCTGCCGGACGCCGGTCTTCTTGCCGCGAAGACCCAAGAGGTGAAGAATGCTGTTAACTACTGTGGATTGATCATCTATGTTTTGACCATGCATATCCGGGATATGCTGAAGAATGGACTCCTCGGCCAGGACAAGGACCAAGTCTCCCGGATTCTAGGTTCGTTCAATTTTGTGAATTCTTTTTTGTTGTGCTGTGACATTTGCAAATTTAGAAATTGTGATAGTGATATTTATGTAATCTTTAACTCAGTTGAGGTGTTTAATGATAGAATAATTAGAGCTAAAATGTTAGAGTTAGGAATTATAAATGAAATTAAACCTGTTGACAAAACTGAAACGGTTGTAAATCCATGTAAAAGGGCTAGGATAGAGGAGTCTCCCACTAAGGGAACTACTACTAAAGACCAGGATGAAAATTTAAAAGTAAAATGTAATGCTGTTAGTGATAATGTAACTGTAAATGAAATTGTCAAAACTAAGACTTATGCTGAAATTGCCGCGCAACCTGTGCAATTTAAGAGTGCTCCTAAACCAAAAGCGGTTGAAAATATTGTTAGAGAAAATAGTATGGAGGTAGAGAAAAAAGAACCAAAAGCGGAATGCTTCTTCATAAAGTTTAGAGATAACTACCAGGCTCTCCTTAAGAAACTAAATGAAATTACAGGAAATAAAGTATCTGGAAAATTGACAGGAGATATGCTGAAACTTATACCTAATGACGCTGACTCCTATAGGGTTGTTCAGCGCCATTTGACTAGCGAGGAAATCCCCTTCCATAGCTTAAACCTCAAAACGGAAAGGCCGAAAAAGGTAGTTTTGAAGGGGCTACCAATTAGCTATGACATTGAGGAGATAAAATTGACTCTAACATCAAATGGATTAGATGTAGTCCGGGTTTCTCAACTGAGAAACACAAAAACCAGATTACCCCTGCCGATCTTTTTAGTCAGCCTTAGGCCTACCGATGACTGGCAGAGGGTTTACAGACTCACAAGATTAGGGTACTTGGCTGTGAAGGTAGAGGCCTTCAGAGCTAGGGGCTTTAAGATTTGCTACCGGTGCCAGCAATTTAACCACTCATCAGAGAACTGCAGTATGCCACCAAAGTGCCTGAAGTGTGGTGAAGGACACTTCACACGAGACTGCAAGAGACCCAGGACAGAGAAGGCGACGTGTGCTAACTGCAATGGAGATCACCCGGCGAACTTCAGGCAATGCCCGAAGAACCCCTGGAACAAGGGAAAGGCACCGGGGTATGCCCCCCCCCCCTCCCCCAAAAAACCAGATACCCCCTTGGAGGCAAAAGGCCCTCGGACCAAACCCCCAGGCACCCACTCAGGGCTCCTCGCACATAGTGCCACAGGTAAACAGGCACGAAACTTCAGCACCTACCAGATCGGTGCAAGAGCAGGCCCCCAAACCTTCGACCTCCAGAGAATTGACTCTGGAGGAAGTTAGAGCAGCTACAGCTGCAATTAAAAGAAGATCGGAGGCAGAAAAAGCCAGACAGGCAAAAGAGGCAAAGGATAGACTGGATAGGAAAGCTAAGGAATGGAAAGATACTAAACGAGTCAGAGAGGAAGAAGAGCTCGCGCAAACCCAGCTGTTAGCTAAAACGGGTGATAAAAAACAGAAAACTATCGAGTTCCAAAAGGACACTCACAAAAAAAGTGCAAACCGCGGTTGAGGCTGAGGAAATGGAAGCGGAGACTGACCAGGCTGATAAATCTGATGCTGAAAAGATGGAGGATATCCTCAACCTCATCAGAGGATTTATCAGCATGTTTAATCTAGATGACATAAAACGTCTGTTGATGCAGTTCGCAGAACTAGTGCAAAAAAAGAGCGATCCAATGGTAATGGTCTTTGAGGCCCTTAAAATAATCGCGGACTTTAAAAGTAACAGTGAGAATCAAACTCGTCATGGATAGGTCCCAAAAAGAGTCAATAAAAATATTATTTTGGAATGCGAACGGCATATCTCCAAGAATAAATGAACTTAGGAACTATGTAAACGAAAATGACGTAGATGCCTTACTAATTCAGGAAACTAGAGTAAGAGAAAGTAAAAAACTAAACATAGCCAACTACTCAGGTTATCATAATCTTAGCTCAAATACTAATGCTAGAACGCCCCATGGAGGAACAGCAATATACATTAAAAGAAATATTCCCCACGAGGAACTAAAAAGCATAAATCTTCAAAGTATAGAAAATACTAGCATAAAAATTAAAATTAATAATACTAGCCCGTTTATCCTAACCTCAACATATGTCAAAAATATGAGTAGAGTAGACGTAGCTGCGCAGCTGGAACTGCTTTTCTCGCGATATCCCAACACGATACTCGCAGGCGACTTCAACGCACATCACCGAGCGTGGGGCTGTAGGAGAGCCAATGCACGCGGAACACAGATACATAGACTGCTGAACACCACAAATACTAACATTATTGCTCCGTCGACACCAACCTGTTTCTCAGGCGCCAGCGGCACATTCATAGACTTTGTCCTAACTCGAAAGATAGACTACGCTCACACTATTAGTACCCTGGATGAATTCGACTCGGATCATCTGCCGGTACTGGTGACATTTGACCTGAACACACCTCTTCCAGCCTCTTTGGGACAAGAGAGGGTCAACTGGGAAGTATTCAAAAGAGCACTCTTCGAGCCGCACTTAGCAGTACCTAACATTATGAGCACGGCGGATATTGACTCTGCCACGCACACACTCACAACAGAAATCAAGAGAGCAATTGCCTCTGCCACAACACACCGTGAGTCTCCAAAATTACCCACACTTTCCCACCATGTCAAACAATTAGTCAGGCAAAGGAATAGATTACGTAAGACATGGCAGGCTAACAGAGATCCCGCCCTTAAAAGGGAGCTTAACAGACTCACGTGTAAAGTCAGGGGGAAAATTGCCGCAGAAAAGCAGCAACAGTATAAAGAACTAATCGAATCCCTTAGCCCAGAAGATGTATCGCTCTGGCAATTCGCAAAAAGACTCAGGAAACCTCAAATTAAGCTCCCGCCACTAATGGATGGCGCTAAAATCGCGTACTCAGACAAGGAAAAAGCCGAGGCGCTCGCAAGCCATTATGAAAAACAATTCCAACCGAACCACGATCTAATGTGTCAGGATACCCTCAGAATGGTTAGCCAAACTTTAAATAACTTCAGGAATTCCCCGGTAACGGCTGAGATTAACCCAGCCACCCCGCAGGAGATAGTAGAAATTATCAAAAATCTCAAAAATCGTAAAAGCCCAGGGCACGACAAAATCAGAAATATTGCGGTTAAAAACCTGCCCCTAAACGTAATATGTTACTTGACTATCTTAATAAATAAAATATTAAAACTAAACTACTTTCCCAAAGAATGGAAGGAAGCGATAATCATAACAATCCCCAAACCAGGTGAGGATGCCACAATTCCAGCCAACTACAGACCAATTAGCCTGCTACCGACACTTAGTAAAATTACTGAGAAAATAATTCTTAAGAGACTGAACACGCACCTTAGTGAGAATGACATCCTCATTCCGGAGCAGTTTGGATTTCGGCCAAAGCACTCCACCACTCATCAATTGCTGAGAGTGGTAGAGTACATATCTTCTGGACTTAATAGTAAGACACCCACAGCGGCGATTTTTCTGGACATACAAAAAGCCTTTGATAAAGTATGGAACTGTGGATTAGCGTACAAATTGATCACCTTAAAAGTCCCTGACGCTCTTGTCAAACTTTTAATCTCATACTTAAATAACAGACACTTTCAAGTCAGAGTAGGAAGTAACTTATCAACACCCAAGCTCATTAAAAGTAGTGTACCGCAAGGTTCTATCCTGGGCCCGACACTCTTTAACATATACCTGAACGACATCCCCAGGACTCCAAACACTGAGCTGGCACTCTATGCAGACGACAGGGCGATACTTGCAAAACACCCATATGTCTCAGTAATGCACAGACAGCTACAACAACACTTAGACATACTCCAAACATGGCTGGAAAAATGGCGAATAAAATTAAACCCCAACAAATGTCATTGGATCTATTTCTCGAGGAAAAACAAACCGCCGCCGCCACTGTATATAAACAATCATGCCTTACGCGCGGAAAAATCTACTAAATACCTAGGTGTAACGATAGATTCCCACCTAACCTGGAAACAGCACGTAACGAACTTAATCAAAAAAGCGTATATAACTACAGGAGCCTTATATCCAATGATAGGAAACGGAAATCTCAGTCATCAAAACAAACTGCTAATTTATAAATCGGTCATCCGCCCAAGAATGCTGTATGCAGCACCCGTATGGGGATATGCCTGTAAAACTACGATAGACCTCCTAGAGACAAAACAAAACAAAATCCTACGGATTATTAGGAAAGCTCCCAGGTATTTAAGGAACTCGGTAATTAGGAATGACTTCAAAATAAAAACTGTTAGAGCCCAAATTAAAAAGCTAGCGCTTAAATTTTACAAAAATTTGCCATCTGTTCCAAATGAACTGTTATTTAATCTGCAAGATTATGATCATCGCAAGGCCAAATCTCGTAAGAGACCCCGCGCTGTTCTAAACATCGATAATCGGAATTAAAAGATCCCACCTCAAGCATCTGATATCAAATTAAACTCGCGACTAGTGTTCAAAACTCTAAACTGTTAAAATGCTAGGTAACCCTCAAATCTGCATCAACCCAAACTGTTTAAACTCTAAATGTGCAACAAACTGCCACACTAGGAGCTAGGACAAATAATAAAAAAAAAGTAGTAAATAAAAACCTCGAACCCCCCTTTAGGGTAACTGAATTAATGTCACAGTATGATGATAAGAACCACATTTTGAAATTGGAGATTAAAGGCGCTTCGCGCCTGGTGCTCTGTTCTGTACGACACTCGACTTCAATTTCTTGACGTAGCTTTTCGACTTGGATGTCAATGTCGGCTACACAATTATAGTTTTCAAGCAAGAGGGGAGAATTTGCAAGCGTATTAGTGAACTTTTTCCAGTTTGTTACTTTGACGGAGGGGGGAATGGGCATATTATCGTTAAGATGAAGGGTCAACATGAGAGGAAGATGGTCCGAGCTGAGATCGTTGAGTGTGAGAATGGTGTACGGGTATGTTATGTTGTTAGCAAGTGCAAAGTCGATTATTGAGTGAGTGCTGTTTGGTCTTGTATTAGTAGTGGGGTGCATGTGAAGTATGTTGTTGTCGCGAATGTAAGTGTTGAGGTCTCTACCATATCTGTTCCTTCCGTATCAGCCCCAGTTCTGATGGTGGGCATTAAAATCCCCCATCAGCACCGTCTCGCTTCGAAGGTCAAATAGGGCAGAGAGGTCGTCGGTAAGGTTGTGTGTGGAATTCAGTTTTGCATATATGGACCCAATAAGAATGAAGCGGGAGGATGGAATTTTGACTTTAACAAGAGTGTGTTCTATGGTATTTGTGTGTATGGGATTTAGCGGCTGGTGTTCGATGTGGTTTTGGATCTAAATGGCAGTGCCACCTTGAGGAGAAGTTGTGTTGTTTCTGGCTGTGTGGTGAAGAGTGTAGTTCCGAATTTGAATGCGGTTGGTGGGTCCATTAATTTTGGTTTCTTGTACAAAAACAAAGTGAGGGTTGTGTTCCTCAACGAAGTCTCTGAGCTCGTGGATTTTATTGGCTAGGCCGTTTGCATTCCAGGATAGAAAATTTAGAGTTTTTGGGGAGGGGGGGTCATTGGTGATTGGTGGAGTCTTGATTAAAATGTTGGTCAAAGAGGACAAGTATTTTGAGCCCTTTGTCAAGAATGGGTGCATTATCTTTCAGAATACTCATGAATTCTTTTAGGAAGGAGGATATTTTTTTGAAATTAAAGTTTTTGAAGATGTTCATGAATTCGTTATATATGCTTAGTATTTCATTCAGACCAGAGGTTTTAGGGATGGAAGGACTGTTGACGGTTTCGGCTGTGGAATTGGTAGTGTTAAGGCTGGGCTGATCGGTTGTTAACGTGGATTTCTGCTGAGCCCTGCGGATGCGAGGATCGGAGGGGGGAGCAGTGTTGAATTTGTTATTAGTCTGCGACGAAGTAGAAGGTTCAGGGGGGGGGGCAGGTTCGATGAAGTCTGAACTAGGGGGGTCCTGATTTGCATTATGAGCAGCGGTGGCAGGTTTCTGAATGTTGCTAGCGGGAAGGGATGGCCAGGTTTGGGAGTGCTCAGCCGGGGGGGGGAGGCAACGGAGTTGTCTTTTTCGCGAGTTTTTCGGCGTTTTCTTGATCAATTATGGCTTTAACAGAGGGGAAATTTCTGCAAGATCCTGTCCATACGTTGGCCGGAGGCGGTTGGAAGGTTCTGGGTGGGGGGGGGGAGGTCTATGCCGAGGTGGTTGATTATTTCTTATGGGGGAGGTTGCTCTGGAATTTGGATAAGAATTGTAGGGTGTTCTATTGATTTGAGGTCAATCTTTATTAGCTGGGTTTGCAGGACAAGCTCTGTAGTTAGCCGGGTGAGGTCCGTTGCAGTTTGCGCAGGTGGCGGGGGAAGTTCTTGGTTTGGTGCAAAGGTGAGTGGGATGGAGCCCAGCACATTTGAGGCATTTGGGATCGTGGCTGCAGTTGTTCGAAGAATGTTGAAAGCCCTGGCATCGGTAACACTGATGAAATCCCTTTGATACAAACGGTACGATTTCAGCAAAGATGTAGTTGATGTGTCTTATTTTGTACAGGGGTTCTAGATCGGTGGTAGGTGGGAGGAGCATGAGAAAATTAGGGAGGGGCTGTTTAGTGCGGAGGCTCCGCATGTTGTTGATTTTGATTGGTTGTACCCCAATCCCTTCAAAAAACTCCTTAATTTCGTCCGTGGGGTAAGCAGGGGGAAGGCCTCTTATAACTACTTTTTTTGGACGGTCCACTTTAAGATCAATTGAATGGAATTTGTATTTATTGCTTAGGAGGTGTTTTTGGACGGCACGATAGTGGTCGTTAGATTTAGTGTATATTCTTAGTATCTCCCCCGTGAATTTAGCTCTTACTTGATTGTCGGTGAGAGAGCTGAGTTCGCTCATGAGTTGTTTTGGGTTGTCTATGATTTCAATGAAGAAGGGGTCAGGGTAGAAGTCTCTGGTGATGGGAGGGGGGGGATCTGTTTCAATATTTTGAGGATGTCAGGTTTCGTCTGTATTTGTATTTGAGTCTGCGGGAATTTCGGGGGTGGTTTGATCTTCGGTATTGATTTGGGTCAAATTAACATCACAAGGGGGGATGTTTTTGGCTGGGGGATTTGATGGTTGATTATATCGGCTGTCTTATTTGCTTGAGTAACAGTGTCTATCAGGGAGGATTCGGTGTTTGTTCTATCATCTGTAATTTCTGTTATTTCTATGTTAAAGTTTGGGAATATTTTCTCTTTGGGGTTGTCAATTTCTCTCTGCTGAATTTCGTGAGCTGAGTTCTTGAGGGAGTTGTCAAACGCAGAAGATTCGGTGAGGAGATTTGCACATTTCTCGGATTTGGATCGGGGGGGATGGGTAATCTCAATGGAAGTACCTGGATTCTTATTTGATTTTTTACTTTGGGATCTGGTAGTCCTCTGCGAGGAAAACATTTCATTAATGCAATGCCCGGAAGGCAGAAATGCGCTCCTAATATCAATAAGTTTAGCTTCAGTAGCATACTGCAAGTCAACAAGGATGTTCTTGAGGTGGGGGGGGAGCAATCCAATAATGATAAGTCAGATAGCATACCTCTGATGGTGCTGACGTGCCGCATTCTTGCGTCTGAGTCCATCGAGTTCTGCTGCAGAAAAGCGACTCCAGCTTGAGAGAGGAAGAGCAGCTCCTTCGCCAAAGTCGTAGCTCGGATTTGTTCATGGTCAAGTTCAATGTCCAAGTTCTCGCAGTTCAATTTTTGTTGCACAAGTTTATTAAGTTCAACTAGGCTGATGTTATGAAAGTTGCTCATCTTGAGAATAAAAGAGGGGCTGCCACAGCAGCGGAATCAATAGCACACAATGTCAAAGAGTACGAGAGCACGGGAGCTCGCTAGCGTGACGTCGTGTCCTGTGGTGGACTGAAGAGATGAAGATCAGATGAAGATCTTTCGCCGGCACTAAATTATCGTAATAAACATTGTTAAACAAGCAAACAAGGCCTGTGCTCCTTGGAGCACAAAAGCCTTATCCGAATGTCGTACAAGACAGAGCACCAGGCGCGAAGCGCCTGGTGCTCTGTCTTCGCCGGCACTCTCTGTGCTTCGCCGGCACCTATAGAAGTTTCGTACAGGACAGAGCACCAGGCGCGGAGCACCTTTAATCTCCAATCTCAATATATGGTTCGTATCTTCATGCTGTGACATTATTTCATTGACCCATGATATGGAGGCTCGAATTTTTTTTTTTTTTTTTACTATTTTTTTTTTGACTTGGCTCCTAGTGTGGCAGTTTATTGCACATTTGGAATTAGTCAGTTTGGGGGGTTGATGCAGATCTGAGGGTTACCTAGCAATTTGGCAGTTTAAAGATTAAGAATATATATTTTTTTTAATTTGAAAAATATTGATCGTGATATTTAAATAATTTCAGTTGCTAGTCAAGGGGTTTACCTAAATCCGGTTATTCAAGGTTAAGTACTGCACGTGGTCTCTTACGAGATTTGGCCTTGCGATGATCATAGTCAGGTAGACTGAATAGAAATTCATTTGGAATTGAAGGCAGGTTGTCGTAGAATTTTAGCGCTAGCTTTTTAATTTGGGCTCTCACGGTTTTTATTTTAAAGTCTTTTCTAATCACCGAGTTCCTTAAATATCTAGGGGCTTTCCTAATACACCTTAGGATTTTATTTTGTCTTGTTTCTAAGAAGTCTATGGTAGTTTTACAGGCATATCCCCATACGGGTGCTGCATACAGCATTCCCGGGCGGATGACCGATTTGTATATTAGAAGTTTGTTTTGATAATTAAGATTTCCTTTTCCTATCATTGGGTATAAAGCTCCTGTGGCATTATACGCTTTTTTGATTATGTTTGTTACGTGCAATTTCCAAGTTAGGTGGGAGTCTATCGTTACACCCAGGTATTTAGTTGATTTTTCCGCGCGTAGTGCTTGGTTGTTTATATACAGAGGCGGCGGGGGTTTACGTTTCCTAGAGAAGTAAATCCAATGACATGTATTGGGGTTTAATTTTATTCGCAATTTTTCCAGCCATGTTTGGAGTATGTTTAAGTGTTGTTGTAGCTGTCTGTGCATTACTGTGAGATAAGTGTGTTTTGCAAGTATCGCACTGTCGTCTGCATAGAGTGCCAGCTCGGTGTTTGGAGTCCTGGGGATGTCATTCAGGTATATGTTAAAAAGTGTCGGGCCCAGGATGGATCCTTGCGGTACACTACTTTTTATGAGCTTGGGTGTCGATAAGCTATCTTTAACTCTGACTTGAAAGTGTCTGTTATTTCAGTATGAAATTAAAATTTTGACTAGTGCGTCAGGGACTTTTTGGGTGATCAATTTGTATGCTAAACCACAGTGCCACACTTTATTAAAGGCTTTTTGTATATCCAGGAAAATTGCAGCTGTGGGTGTCTTGGTATTTAGTCCAGAAGATATGTACTCTACCACTCTCAGCAGCTGATGAGTGGTGGAGTGTTTTGGCCGAAATCCAAACTGCTCCGGAATGATAATATCATTCTCACTAAGGTGCGTGTTCAGTCTCTTAAGAATTATTTTCTCAGTAATTTTACTAAGTGTTGGCAGTAGGCTAATTGGTCTGTAGTTGGCTGGAATTGTGGCATCCTCTCCTGCCTTATAGATCGGTATAATTATCGCGTCCTTCCATTCTTTAGGGAAATAGTTTAACTTTAGTATTTTATTTATTAAAATAGTCATGAAAAAAATTATATTTAAGGGTAGGTTTTTGACCGCTACGGTCCTAATTTTGTCGTGTCCTGGGCTCTTACGGTTCTTTAAGTTTTTGATAATTTCGACTATCTCTTGCGGTGTGGCTGGGTTAATCTCAGCCGTGACCGGGGAGTTTCTAAAATTATTTAGTGTTTGGCTGACCGTTTTTAGGGTGTCCTGACATATTAAATCGTGGTTTGGTTCGAATTGCTTTTCGTAATGCTTTGCGAGCGCCTCGGCTTTTTCTTCATCTGAGTACGCGGTATTATTACCATCTAATAATGGCGGGAGTTTATTTTGCGGTTTCCTAAGTTTTTTGGCAAATTCCCAGAGTGACATGTCTTCTGGGTTAAGCGATTCGATTAACTCTTTATACTGTTGCTGCTTTTCCGCGACGATTTTTTCCCTGACTTTACACGTGAGTCTGTTAAGCTCCCGTTTAAGGGTAGGGTCTCTGTTAGCCTGCCATGTCTTTCTAATTCTGTTCCTCTGTCTTACTAATTGTCTGACATGGTGAGAAAGTGTGGGTGTTTTAGGTGACTCACGATGTGTTGTGGCAGAGGCAATTGCTCTCTTAATTTCTGTTGTGAGTGTGTGCGTGGCAGAGTCAATATCCGTCGTGCTCATTATGTCAGGTACTGCTAAGTGCGGCTCGAATAGTGCTCTTTTGAATACGTTCCAGTTCACCCTCTCTTGTCCCAGAGAGGCTGGAAGAGGTGTGTTCAGATCAAATGTCACTAGTACCGGTAAATGATCCGAGTCGAATTCATCTAGGGTATTAATAGTGTGAGCGTAGTCTATGTTTCTTGTGAGGACAAAATCAATGAAAGAATCATTGCCGCAAGTGAAGCAGGTTGGACTCGATGGTGCGATAATGTTGGTGTTTGTTGTGCTCAGCAGTCTGTTTATGTGTGTACCGCGTGTGTTGGCTCTTCTACAGCCCCACCTACGGTGGTGCGCGTTGAAGTCACCCGCAAGTATGGTGTTCGGGTATCGCGAGAAAAGCAGTTCCAGTTGCGCAGCTACATTTATACCACTCGTATGTTTAAGATATATCGAAGTTAGGATAAACGGGTTTGTATTATTTATTTTTATTTTTATACTGGTATTTTCTACTCCTTGAAGATTTATGTTATTTACTTCCTCGTGGGGAATATTTCTTTTAATGTATATTGCTGTTCCTCCATGGGGCCGTCTAGCAGTTGTATTTGGGCTAAAGTTATGATAGCTATTATAGTTGGCTATATTTAGTTTTTTATTTTCTCTAACTTTAGTTTCCTGAATTAACAAGGCATCTACGTCATTTTCGTTTACATAGTTCCTAAGTTCATTTATTCTTGGAGATATGCCATTCGCATTCCAAAATATTATTTTAAAGGATTATTTTTGGGACCTATCCATGGCGGGTTTGATTCTCACTGTTACTTTTAAAATCCGCGATTATTTTGAAGGCCTCAAAAACCATTGACATTGGATCGCTCTTTTTTTGTATTAACTCTGCGAACTGCATCAACAGAAATTTTAAGTCGTCTAAATTGAACATACTGATAAATCCTCTGATGAGGTTCAGGATTTCATCCATCTTTTCATCATCGGATTTAACAGTCGGTTCAGTCTCAGCTTCCATATCCTCAGCCTCAACCACGGTTTGAACTTGGTTTTGAGTATTCTTTTGGATCTCGGTAATCTTTTGTCTTTTTTCAACCGTTTTTTCTAACAGCTGGGTTTGCGCGAGCTCTTCTTCCCTGATGCGTTTGGTTTTAGCTTCCCGCGCTTTGATTTCTTTATTTGATTTAGTTTTTGGATTTACTTCTTTAGCTTCCTGAGCTAGCTTTGCCTGTCTGGCTTTTTCCGCTTCATTTCTCCTTTTAATGGCTATAGTAGCCAGCTTTATTTCTTCCGGAGTCAATTCTCTGGAAGTCGATGGTTTGGGGACCTGCTCTTGCACCGATCTGGTAGGTGCTGAAGGTTGAATTCTGGTTATCTGTGGCACAGTGTGCGAGGAGTTCTGACGGGGTGCCTGGGTGTTTAGACCGAGGGCCTTTTGCCTCCAAGGGGGTATCTCATTTTGGGAGGGAGGGGGGGCATGCGCTGGTGCCTTTCCTCCGCTGGTTCCTTTCACCTTTGCAGTTTGCACAGGTTGCCTTCTCTGTCCTAGGTCTCTGGCAGTCTCTTGTCAAGTGGTTCTCTGCACACTTAAGACACTTAGGTGGCATCGAACAGTTGTCAGAGGAGTGGTTGAACTGTTGGCACCGGTAGCAGATCTTAAAGCCCCGTGCTCTAAAGGCCTCTACCTTCACAGCCATGTAACCTAATCTTGTTATTGAGTATACCCTCTGCCAGTTATCCGTGGGCCTAAGGCTGAGTAGGAAGATCGGCAGCGGCAATCTAGTTTTAGTGTTTCTCAATTGAGAAACCCGGACTACATCTAACCCCTCGGTTGTTAGAGTAACTTTTAGAGTCTCAATGTCATAACTGGTTGGTAGCCCCTTCAATACTACCTTTTTTGGCCTTTCCGTTTTAAGATTTAAGCTGTGAAAGGGAATTTTCTCGCTGGTTAAGTGGCGCTGAACAGCCCTATAGGCGTCAGCGTCCTTTGGTTTCAACTTTAACATCTCTCCTGTAAGTTTGCCAGATACTTTATTTTCCGTAATCTCATTTAGTTTTTTGAGGAGCGCCTGGTAGTTTTTATTAAACTTGATGAAGAAGCATTCCGCTTTTGGGTCTTTTTTCTCAACATCATTACTTTTTTCCCTAATTCTATTTTCAGCCGTTTTGGATTTTTGCACTATTTTATATTCAATATTTTGGCTTACAATTTCAGCATAAGTTTTTTGGTTAGGATCTTTTACTTTACTAGAATGATCATTTACATCATTAGGGTTATCAGTTGCAATGCTACAGTCCATGTTATCATGGTCACCAGATTTTAAGTTTAACAGTTCAAACTGGTTTTTGGTAGGAATTTCCGTAGTGGAATTTTCCTCTATCCTAGCCTTTTTACTTGGGTTTAAAGCCGGTTTAATTTCATCTTCAATTTTAATTTCCTTTATCAGTCCTATTTCTAGCAGTTTAGTTTCAATTAATTTACTACCTAACATATTATCCTCACATTTATAAATTACATAAATATCACTATTCTCAAATTTCTCAATATCATGGGTCAACAAAAAAGAGTTTACAAAAGAAAACGAACCTATTATCCGGGAGACTTGGTCCTTGTCCTGTCCAATCAATCCATTCCTGAGCATCTTCTCGATGTGCAGAGTCAACACGTAAATCACGAGTCCGCAGAAGTTCATCGCTTGCTTCACATCCTGTGTCCACGTGAATATAGATCCATCCTGTGGCAGGGAGTCGCAATAGGTAGTCATGGCATCCTTTAGAGGCCGAGCATCTTCCCCATCCAACTCACCAGCAATAGTCCGCGTATATTGTAATTGAGCACTGTCCAAATCCATAGTCGAGAGAGGGTGAAATCAATCCAAAAGTCCGAAAAAGCACAACCACGTGGGGAAAACACACGTGGCGAACCAAGTTCGAAAAGCACAAAAAGAAATGGCGAGTACAAAGTACGTCACCAAATACGAAAATCACAAAAATCGGCTGCAAATTGCTTAGCCCGACGTGCTCTACCGTTACCAGGTATAACACGCCCAAGCGAGAGCAAGAAAAATCACCACAAGGTAAAAATCTGGAGCGTCACTAAGGCACGTCAAAACAGCTCGGAGTCTGGGCTCCGAATGTTCGCCGGCACATGTAGTGTCGTACAAGACAGAGCACCAGGCGCAAAGCGCCTTTAATCTCCAGTTTCAATATGTGGTTCTTATCTAGCCTTTTTACTTGGGTTTAAAGCCGGGTTCGCCGGCACTCTCAGGCGAGATGTATATATAATCTCAGGCGGCGATTGCCGCGCCATCTTGTGACGCTTTGTGTCGTTACTGGAAGTTCACTCCATCTGACGTCACAGGTAATGTTCGTGGCAGCGGAGTGGCACCCCCCTGGTTGTAATGTCTTATTTGGGGCAGAAGTCAGACTTCTACCTTCGGTTGTCCCGGGTCATTAGACTAAACAGAAGCAGTGCACACATTCTTCTTTAAATGTAACAGTTAGGGACACGACAACAACAACAACAACAAGAGAAAACATGCATAATTATGTATAATGTAAGTTAACTCTGTAGAAGTGATCTATTTATTTTGTTCTTGGGTATATATTTCCATTGAATATCTGTATTGAATATTCTTGCACAATTATTGATATACCACATAAAGCTAGCTATTGTAGGATAAAAATTGTTTAAATTTGTCCTTAAAATGCTTCTCCAAACCAAATAAACCAAATCACACAATAACTTCTAAAACGTCTGCATATTAAGCTTTATTTAATGCAATTTTGTCTTCAATAAGAAAGGACAAACAGATTATTCAATGTTATTTATATTAAACTGGTGAGTGAAAAGTTCTTTTGGCGAGTAAACTTTGAACTGTTATTTCTTGACCTGCATATAGATTATGAAACTAAGGAAAGTGAAAGAAAATGCTTGTAGTAAGCATTTTGTACCGCAAAGTGGAGTCGGTCAAGTTCATTTATAATCCTATGGCTTTTTTCTATATTTATAAATCTATATATTAAAATAGAAAAGTATATATATTTTCTGATGAATACATATTTAGTATTTAAAAAAAGAAATTAGGTAATATGGAAATTTTTTATAATTGTTGTGAAAAATTGTTTATACAAGCATCTTTTCATAACTGAATATATGTCCTACAAAGGATGTAAAAGTTTGAGCTTTGAGTACATAAGGAAAGTATTGTGACTGGAATCAAATATTTGCATACTTTTCTTCTGATTTACACACTTTTAGCATCACTGAATTACACATAACATCTAGAAGACACTCCCATTACAGATATCAGCATCCATGGACCAGTTTTGCTCTTATTATATTGTCAGTTCTCATGGAAGTTAACAGAAATTGTGACTTATAACAAGTTTTTTGCTGCCATTGCAGATATTAGCTATTCCATGTTGACGAGCATAATAAGTGAATAACTGGTTCATGAATTCTGGTATCTGCAATACGAGTGTTTTTCAAATTTTGGGGATGCTCTTTACAAGTGGGTTTTGTGATTATATTCCAAATTATGTCAGTATGTGTAGCAGGGCTGCCCCTATAAGGATATCCAAGTTATTGTGTTTCTTATATAATTTTTCATGCTGAATCATATTTCCATCATTGGAACAATATAACTTTTACCCCCCTCCTCCAAAAAATCTTAAAACGGTGCACCTTATGTGCAAACAATGTATGTTTGTGTGTGGACACAATATCTCAAGAACAAATTGAACAATTAGAATAAATTTTAATATAATTTTAGTAAAGAACATTATACAGTCTTGAAATATACCTTAAATTCTATTATAAAGTATTTTCATAACGCTATAACAAAATTTATATAATATTGTTTGTGGTTTTCATCAGATTGCTATAAAATATTTTATTTTTATAATATCGAGTACCTGAAATAAAATACCATCATCTGTTTCTTTACCGACAAAAAGAAAAAATGGATATACTATATACGTTATTTACTCGTGGTTTTCTTTGCATATAGACATATTTATTGACTATAATTTAGATTTCAAATACGTAATTTGAGCATAGAACATTCATATCAAACTGAATATGACTTTCTTTTTAAATTATCTATAAATTATCCTGGTGTACTTAATTTGGAGTTAATTGGATAAATTTAAAACTCTGTTGTAATTCATTGAATTATGGAATGTACTTAGATATTACAACATAGTACAAAATGTGCTTACATGTACAACATGGGTAAATTTTCCAAAAACATTAAAAAATTGTTCGTACATTCATGTAACAAGCTACTTTTGTACGAAATTTGGGTTGTGTAGACAGACCAATAGGAAAGAAACGCCAATGTGTTTTCTTGTATTGTAATTGGTACCTGTGAAATTGTATATATTTTCATTTTAACTAAAAAGTATTGAAAGTAAAAAAAAAATCATTTTTTTTTTATTTATCCTCTACATCTGTACACAAGAAAATTCTATCATTATGTCGAAAGCCCAGACCATCCGGCTCGCCCAAGGGCTTAGAGCAGCAAAATGAATGGCCGGGAGAAATTTGAATAGCGGAGTCCGGCCTCCACAGTCAGGGTCCCCGGTCAGAGCAGCCAGAAGTTTATTGAAAATCTCAAGGATAATACATAAAACATAACATGACTTCAGCATAACAGAGCTGGGAAAAATTTTCATAGACATAAAACAAACAAAAAAAAACAACAAATAAGTACAGTCAAACACAGGAAACCGACAAAAACAACAAGCAAAAAAAGGAGTCAGGCCAAATTAATAAACTCCAAGGAGGGGGAAAAATGTTTAAAAAAAAAGAAAAGGTGAAAATTTACAAAAAAAGGGTTTAAAAATATGATATATCTTCCGATAAAATAGAAGAGTACAAGAATACATGATTCAAAAATTTATAAATAATTTTATTATAAATGTATTTAAATTTATTTTTAAAATTTGTAACCAAAATTATTATTTTTTTTTTATAAACCCCCATCATTTACATTTTATTATTATTAAAATTTGTAATTAAATTTATTTTTAAAATTTATAACCAAACAAATTTATAACCAATCATTAACAATTTATTATTATTAAAATTTTTAAATTTTCAAAAAAAAAAATCTTAATTAAATTTATTCAATTTGACAGAAAGAAAAAAGTTTAAGTGAGAAAAAAGAAGATTAATTTTTTTAATGTCCAAATAAATTCTTTAAAGATCACTCCAAAAAATTTGAAGATAGAATAAAAGTTAAATTAAAGCAGTAAAAGTTTTTGAGTAAAATAATAAATGAAAACATCAATCAAAAGTTGACAAAATATGAATACATAAAATATACTGGTGAGAAATCAAGAAAAATCTGTAGATCATAAAGTCTGTAGATCATAAAGATTTAAAGTCTAAACACAAAAATATACTGGTGAGAAATCGTGAAAGGTCAGTAGAACTTAAAGTTTAAAAGTCATAGAGACTCAGAAGATGTCAAAGAGTTTTTTGTAGGTCTCTGATACGGAGGAGCTCCCGATGAAGAGCAGGACACTTAGTACGATCACGAGCGTTGTGCCCGGTGCACCAGTTGAGGTCAGGATTGTTTTTGTTTGCTCTGATGCAATTGATGCAAAAAGGTGTTTTAATTTACAGGTTTTAAAGGTGTGGTTAGCTGAAGAGCATTGACTACAATTGCCGGTTGGTTGACGGCAGGATACTGCAGAGTGACCATGTCCCTGACACTTAAAGCAGGTTTGTAGAGTTACATATTTCTTAATGAAGAAAAACTGGAAGTTGTGATAAATTTTCCTGGTTTTTGTTAGAAAATTTCCAGATACAGCGTCGACCATAAGGATCCAGTTAAAAGAACCAAGTTTGTTTTTGTAGTTCTTGATCGTTTTGAATTCCTGCATCGTTCCAGATGCTAGGTTTCTCATGAGCAGAAGTTTGATGTATTTTTCAGAATAATCAACCGGGATGCTGTAGGGAATTTGAGCAAAGAATCTCTAACCGTTTACGGCGCATTTGCGGAAGCTCTACGGAATCGGTCCAAAGTAGTATTTAGTGTCCAAAATATTTATTGTAACCGATGTTCTGCAAACGGTTATTTTGTACGCATTTTATGATAAAAATGTAACAAAAAATTATTCATAATATTACAAAAAAAAGCTTTTTAATTTAATGATATCAGAAATTTAATCTAAGACATCAACTTCATTACTCATAACACTGAATAATCATTTATTTGTCAGATGTGTGCACGAAAGCCTTCTATCAAAATAGTGATTTGAAAATTACTGTGTACTTGAGCTGGTGGAAAACCATTGATTTGTTCTGAGTCAGAAAGGATTTAATAAAAATGAGTAATTTTAAGCTACATAAACTATCTCGTAGTATAGTCACTGTTGAATAAGAGAAAACCTATTTTAGATATGTGAGAAAGTATTAAATCAGATTCATTGGAAAAGACATATCCTTATTCTTTCTCTTTAAAACCCATATGCTTGTCAGATGTGTCAGAAAAATTTTAATCATAAGAGTACTTTAAATAGCCTTATCCTTACTCATACTAATGAAAAGCCACACATTTGTGAAGTGTGTCAGAAAGGTTTTAGTCATAAGGGTAAATTAAATAGACATTTCCTTATTCATACTGGTGAAAGGCCACATATTTGTGAAGTGTGTCAGAAAAGATTTAGTAGCAATTATGATTTGAGAAGGCATTACCTTACTCATACTAGTGAAAAGCCATATGTTTGTGATGTATGCCAGAAAAAATTTAAACAAATGAGTAAGTTAAAGAACCATATTCTTACTCATACTGGTGAAAAACCATATACTCCTGTGGTGTGTTAGGATTTGATAATAAGGGCCATTTGAATACACATTTCTTTATTATTAAATATTTTTAATAATTTTTACTGCCACAAATCTATTTGTACTAACAACAATTAACAAAAAAAAATAGTTAAAGAACTTATAAACCTTTCTATCAGGATTCAAATGACTTTGAGAAACATTCAGCTATATAATAAACAAAGAACATATTGGCATTGTTCAAAGTTCTTAAATAATGAAACAAGAAGTCATCACTTTTCTAGCTTAATTCCGAACTACATAACTTTCCCACCAAATTTTCAAATTAAAATACAATAAACTTATTCACAAGAAACACTCTAAAAGTTAAAACAAGCTCAAAAAGATTGATTCTGTGATATAATGAACAATAAACATAAGACATTGTCCAGAGTTGTTGAATTATAGAATGAGTAGTTGCCTCATTTTTGAACTCTATTCACAGAGTTTGCTGTTTATAAAATCAGGTGCGATGGTATTTAAAATATCGGTAAATTGGTAGAAAAGCCCACACCTCATTTTTCTAAGTACAAAATTGCACCAAGTTAGTGCGTTTCTCCTTGTTTTGAAATTGACTCCTCTCAACGCAAATGATGTATTTTCCCGTGAAATAGACTCCTCCTACCAAAGTGACGTATTCTACAGTTTTATGAACTGGAATTTTGAATGTAAATGATAGCGCAATTCAATTTTTATAAAAGGGAATAATATTCATAAAAAGCTTACAAAATACGATTTTTGTGCATTATAAAAATATTGCGTAATGGCGGAATAAAAAACTTAAAATTTTAGAAACCATATTGAAACACGCGATATTAAAATATTTTTTGATTTTAAATTAATATCAAAAACTTATAACTTGAAACATTGAAAATTTAAAAAAAAAACAATGCTTACAAAAAAATACAAAATTTTTAAAAAACTAAAACTAATTTTAAAAATACAAAATTTTAAAAAAGCGGACCTACTAATTTTTTAGAAAAAGCGGACCTACTTATTTTTTGGAAAAATCTCTTGCCTTCTTCTTAAAACCTTTTTTTAATAACCATAAATTTTCTATCGGTTCAACTGAAAATTTCATTAATATTTTATACAAAACTAAATTTAAATCTAATAGTACCTTGCATAGTTTTGATGCTATTTCTTTATTTCCTAGTATATACCCATTGACATTGCTATTGAAATTATTATCAAAAAACTACATAATCATAATTTTAAAACTCCTACCATCGACGCAATCACTTCTGCTTTGAATATTGTTGCGGAGACAAATTATTTTGGTTTCCATGATGCTATTTATCTACAAACCTGTGGTGCCCCTATGGGTAGCCCTTTATCTGGTATTTTGGCCGAGGCGGTTTTGCAGGAACTTGAGAATGAGATTCTGCCTTTTTTATCCAAACCCCCCTCTCTTTGGTGCCGTTTTGTGGATGATGTGTTTATTGTTTGGGATAGTGATTTAGAAGATCTTTCTTTTCTTTTGTCTAAAGTTAATGATTTTTACCCTTCTATCAATTTTACTGTCAAACATGAAGCTAATGGTTCTTTGCCTTTTCTTGATGTATTGGTCACCCGTTCAGCTACTGTTTTCAAACCTCTGTTTTCCGTAAACCTTCTTTTACTAATTCTTTTATTCCTGCTAATTCTTACCATCCTCTTTCCTCTAAAAAAGCTTCTTTTTATGCTTATTTTAATCGCGCTTTTACTGTTTGTTCATCTATCTCTGCTTTAAGTGATGAAATTGAATTTATTTTTGGCCTTGGCCGTGAAGCTGCCTACTCCTTTGAGTTTATTTATAAGGTTTTCTTCCAAGTTCACCGTAAATATACCCTTTTTGATACTAAACTTATTGCCTTAAAAGACCGTTTGACTTATAGGTCTAGTTTTCCATACAATCCTACGATTTTCCGCCCTTTTATCCAATTTTGTTCTGAGTTTGGTTTCAGACCTGCACATTCTAATATTTCTTCTTTATTTAACCGCATTCGGTCTGATAAACTGGGTGATAGGGATGACTTTAAAAGCTTTGCTGGGGTGTATGTTGTTCCCCTGTTGTCCACCGATGGTAATTTTATATTGGAAGTACTAAACGCACCGTTGGCATCTGTTTAGCAGAACATGCTCGGGATGTCAGGGATAGCAAACTTTCTACGGCTCTTGCTCAATTTGTTGTTAAAGATAATTTTCAGCCTCTTTTTGAAAAGACTTTCCTTTTGATTCGGTGTAATAACCCTCGTGATATTCTTCTTTTTGAACCCCTTTTTATTTATATTTACCGTGAGTCCGTTTGTAATTTTGACCCTATTATGAATTTGAGTTACGCTTGGCGACTCATTCTCGACTCCATGCAATTCAAGTCTCTGCAAAGTTATCTTTGACGTCTTCCTCTTTGGGATTATGCTTGATTGCCATCCCCCCCCCCTTTTTTCGATTTCTGTAATTGAATTGTAATTTAATATGCTGTTCTTTTGTTGTAAAAAAAAAATTTTTTTTTTTTTTTTGAAAAGTCGTTTACGGTTTATACTTATCTAGACGTAGATTCTTTTGTGGATTGTATTTATGCAAATTTTGTCGCTATATCTGGTCTATATATGAACGATTCAAACTTTATTTCCGTGTAGCCACTGATGAAGAGCATACTTATGCTCGAAAGCGCTATGGCCTGTTTTAAACTTTTGTACGTCTTAAGGAAGTGAAATAAAAACCTTCTGTTATGGATGTGTGTTTGATTTTGCTATTTTAAAAAAACGTTTGCACTTAACAAAATTTAAGAAAAATCGGAACTTAGAAAAAAGTTTGTACTTTAACAAAATTTAAGAAAAACAGAACTTATAAAATGATTGAACTTGAGCAAAATTCAAGAAAAAACGATACTTTAAAATTAAGAAACCGGAAAAAATACGGAAAAATACAAAAGTCAATTTCAAAATACGGGATGAACAAATAAAATAACTAACCTTATTCCAACCATATAATAAAATTTTATGCTGGACTCATTTTCACCAACATCCACTTGAGCACGTTTTCTAGAACATTCGCTCGAATTCATTTGCCGCTTACCAGATCTTTATCAAAATCTTTATGTACGTCACTTATGTGGAAATAAACAAATATATATTCAAAAAAAGGTTGCTGCAAAGCAAATCAACAAATTGATCGAAAAAGATCCACAAAACCAACTTTCATAGAAACAAATATATATTCGAAAAAAGTTTGCAAAAAGATGAGATGAAATACACAGATTACTATTGAAATACTATTCCGTAAAAGCCGCATGCTGATTGGATGTTCGGAAAGTCACGTACTGATTGGATGTCCGGAAAGTCGTAGGCTACCAGCTTGGCAAAGGAAATGGAATGCAATTGTAACCCGGTGCCAATGAATGGCACCAACTTGGCGCTATTTTGTACTTTGAAAATTGAGGTGTGGGCTATTCTACCAATCACCCAAAATATCTCTGTGTGCATCAAGACAAATCCTTAAAAGTTTTCATTGATTATGGATGACGTCAGTCTAGATTTTATGAGTTTTAATTTGGAGGAAACTCTTTCACAGCTGACCTGCGTTAATGGCATAATGAGTAAATACTTGTAAAATTTAGGAGACTACATGTTATAGTCAACAATCTCTCCTAATGCACATTTGATGTATGTATTACACTGATTTTTGGCATTGCATGGTGTAAAAACTATATCCTCTTTGACTTCATCCAAATTTTCTTCAGGGTGTTGGTCGCATTCAGTCTCTTTAAACGCACCAGTCTTGTAATCTTCATCCATGGATTTTCTACATATGCTAGGCCAAACATTTACAAAGGAAATTATTTCTTCCTTAAATTTCCCCTTATCTAATGAAGGAATCAACTCACAAATCTTTTCCAGCACATTTGTTGGAAGTTCATCAGATTTATTTTGGTTAAATATTTTCGGATCGAACAAAGCTATGTTCAAGTACAGATTTTTGTGTTTCACAATTCTATTTTCCATTATTTGGATAACTGCATCCACAATGCAGTTGAATACGTGGACTTTAAATTTATCTTCAAGCGAAGATTGAACTTTTTCGTCATCACACACTTCCAATGCCGCCATCTTGATTTTCCTTTGTTGTTTTCTTCTAAAATCAGTTTCAATGGTTATCTCTTTGAGGAAGTCTCTGTCTGATGAACATTCAATCTTTTCTGTTTACTTCAATTCGAAGGTCTTGGCTGAACCCAAAGTTTCATCAAACCTGTTTCGAACAACTTGAAACAGCTGACTGAACCAAACTTCATGCCTGAGCGCAGTCCAGAATTTTTGTTTGCGAATAGTCAGACAGTGGTGTTGTAATCTTGAAAATTTTAGCCAAATTATAGCCATCATTGTTTCAAAACTGACAAATTTCTGGAGAAGAGCTGCTGTATCATTTCTGATTTTAGCATTAAAGTCCTTTGCCTTTTTAACGATTCTGCCTCTTTAATGATTCCTTCAAGAAAACTCATGTTTCCTGGAGCAGACTGAAAAAGGATATAGTGATGGACAATACCTGTCTAGGATCCGAGAGTACTAAATTTAATACATGGGCGTAGCACCATGTAGGGATGTAATTTGGTATTATGTCTGACAGTTTGGCCGTAAGACCATTGTAGATTCCACTCATATTTGAAGCACCGTCAAAGGCATTTGTCACACAGTCTTTGATAGGTATCTCCACTACTTTCAGAGTATTACTTAATGAAGTTAATAGCCCCTCGGCCATAGTCGATGTAACACGCTTTAAAGATAAGTCTTTCAAATACTTCATGACCTTTCACATAGCGGACTACAAACGCACACTGATTGTTGCCTGAAATGTCTTGTTGTGTCCATTAATATTGAGTACTTCACTGCTTTTTCTACACTTGCTGATATTCTTTCTTTCATTTCTTCTAGAATGATTTGGATAATTTTTATTACAGTATTTACTAAGAAATGTAACAAAACTTCCTCTTCCCGCTACTTTGTTCTTCTTTCCAGTGTCTTTCTCTTTACGTTTTCTTGCCTGATGGAGTTGTTCACTTTTTGCTGTTACAGCGCCCAAATGTTTTTTTAACGTTATGTCATATTTGCGGAGCAGTAATATAATTTCCAGAAAATTACCATGATTTCATCATCATCAAAAGTGTATGCCTGTTCAGTAGATGCTCGGAAAGCAAGACCTTCTTTTCCTATCCCCTTCAAAACATCGACAATGACTTGTACAATATGTCTGCTTTCCAAAACCTCTTGCCTCCTCTTCTGCATTTGATTATTAAAAAGTAGATCATGAGTAGATTTCTTCTGTTTTTCTGCCATGAAAAAAGTAACTGATTCTATGTGAGCTTTGGAGGTTTCATGCTGTTCTATCCTTTGGTGAACATGTCTCCAATCTTCAAGTCCTGATCAAAAAGTTGAAATTCCACTGCTATAGACTAAGCATATAAAACAATACAATTTTTTATTTTCTTCATTGTAAGATAGCCATTGTCTATTAAATAAGTGGATGTTGCTTTGTTTGATGGAAAATATTGCTTTTTTTTTCTGTAAAAGGCAAATATTTTCCGTCAGGTTGATGTGGATGGAAAGAAAAAAGAATCTGATAAATCATTTTCTTTGGGCCTTTTAAAGTAATCTTTTGTCTCTGCTGAGGAAATTTCTTTCACAGATTCTATTTCTGATGATAGCAGAGGTGGTGGTTAAAGGTTTAGTCCGAAGAAAGGTTCCAATGTCGGCGTAGAACCTGTTGTAATAAGTTCTTCAGTTTTTAAAATCAGAATCAATCGTTGAAGTTTCACACACAAATAGCTACTACCTTTCTGGTAGGTCGGATGGTCTGGGTCTCAACAACAAAAACACAAATAGCTACTGTGAGCCTTCGATTCAGTCGTGTGGTCTGGGTCTTTCGCACACTACAATTGGCTTCCCAGCCGTACAAACAGCTGCTCAAATCTGCGGACAAGTCGGACAGTCTGAGTCTTCAACAGCACACTACAATTGGGATTTTCTTTTTGATATTCATTAATTGAAGAAATTAAATCTGTGACTGTTTCTTGGCTGCTTAATTGGAGGCTATTTGGGTCATTCCATATCAGTTCAACCAGTGATGTTCACCACACCATCTCAGATTTTAATAATTTTTTTTATATAAGTAGACCATCATGCTAGAAGTTATTTCCCAAAATATTAGATTTTTCCCACTTTTATCTTCTGAGTAAAAAATAATTTTCAAATATGCAAATTAGGTGTTACACACATTCATTTTTTCACTTTTATTGCATTAATTCAGGAATTAGCTATAATATTGCTACCAAATTTGGTGTCTAGGGGTAGTTTTTGGTGCTGAATTCAATAAAATAAATGAGAAGTTTCTATCTCGAACAGATTTTTAGATATAACATATTTCAATTGATAACTCTGGTAGGCCGTTCCACAAAAGGGACAGGTCCTAGTTTTTTTCCTTTGGAACTTAGTATTATTGAGGTCTAATAAATTAATGGTTAAAAAATTGTGATGTGTCTAGCCTCAAAAAATTTTGAAAAAGTTATTTTTCATTATATGGCTTGCACCATGTTCAGTGAACTATATGAATTACAATGGTCCTAAACTATAAAATTGGCACAATTTAAAATGTAATCTTTCCTTCTGCTAACATAGTTATTAATTTAATATATTTACACTAGGTGGCGCTATAATTTTATAGTATATTTATATGTTGTGTTTGGCCACAACCATCCTTTGTTTACATGACAGATACTGCTTGTTGTTTAATCTTTTGTTTCTGAAGACATCTTAAATCAAACTAAATAAGCAACTTGGCTGGTCTTTATGCAAGAAAATATTAAATAAAACATTAATTAGATCATTAGATCTAATGGAGTAAAAAAAAAAGACTGTTTAAGTAGGCTTTTGATCCACAGAAGATTAAACAACATGCAGTATCTGGCATGTAAACAAAGGATGGTTGTTGCCAAACACAACAAATAAATATACTATAAAATTATAGTGCCACCTAGTGTAAATATATTAAATTAATAACTATGTTAGCAGAGGGAAAGATTACATTTCAAATTGTGTCAATTTTATAGTGTAGGCCCATTGTAATTCATATAATTCACTGAACATGGTGTAAGCCATAATAAAAAATAACTTTTTTCAAAATAATTTTCTGAGGTTAGACACCACCACAATTTTTTAACCATTAATTTATTAGACCTTAATAATGCTAAGTTCCAAAGGGAAAAAATCTAGTCCCTTTTGTGGAACGGCGTACCAGAGTTATCAATTGAAATATGTTATATCTAAAAATCTGTTGGAGATAGAAGCTTCTCGTTTATTTTATGGAATTAAGCATCAAAAAGTACCTCTAGACACCAAATTTGTTAGCAATATTACAGCTAATTCCAGAATTAATGCAATAAAAGTGAAAAATGCAATAAAAGTGAGTCCACAAAAATAAAACAAGTTAAAAATAATATCAAATTATTATCAATTTACTACTAACAAAAATAATGTCGAACACTCTAAATATGTGCAACTATTGAAATAACATGCAAATAAATGCACTGTTACATCAGAAAATGGTGGCAACTGTACTTATTTGATGTTACCCGATTACACCATAGATCGAAATACCAGAGGTTACCAGATTACAACATAGACTGAGATACCACAGGTTATCACTCCTGGAAGTTTGGCACATGTATATACTTCCCAAGTATATTTGTATAATTACGAAGCAGAGTTATGCTGAGAAAAATAAATACAGAGTCATTTCTTAGAAAAACAAAATCAGCATTTAATAAAAAACGACAGAGTCTTGCCTAGTTGAACAGGCTGGCTGTGACTTCAACATGCAGCTAGAACATATTTACAGACTTCATAATGGAGAGAATTTAGTTAGGAAGTTCATTCTAGAAAATATCAATACATATTGCTTTCCTTCGTATGTTGTTCAACTTCCACCCACTTGTAGGTCACATACCTGAACATGAGGAAACGGCACTTTTGTAGATGATTAGATTAGCACATAACGGTCGAATACTTGCTTTAAATTAAATTTAAAATAGTAAAGCACCGGGTAAGTTCTATTGTGATCAGTTCCATCACTCACTTAAACTAACGAAGTATAACTTGCTACCATCATAATTGCCTTTTCACAAAGACAACCATTTTTACGAACCTTGATTAACTAATTATCTTAAACTACAACTACATCGATTACATCGTCATGATAAAGATTCGGCTTCAGATTTTTTAATAGCCACTAAGAACAAAATTTTTAATGGCCAACCAAAAAAAGTTAGTGGCCCAAAATTTTTCAACAATGACAGGTGTCTAAAATCAAATTTATATTGATATGTTATACACCTGGCTGTTGAGGTATTTCATGGATCGAAAGTACTTAACATTATGTATACTTTTATATTATGTTTTATGGACAGTAGGCTAAATACACCCTATTTAGAGAAAAATGTATGAAACACAATAACTTGGATATCCTTATAGGGGCAGCCCTGCTACACATACTGACATAATTTGGAATATAATCACAAAACCCACTTGTAAAGAGCATCCCCGAAATTTGGAAATCAGTCGTATTGCAGATACCAGAATTCATGAATCAGTTATTCACTTATTGTGCTCGTCAACATGGAATAGCCAATATCTGCAATGGCAGCAAAAAACTTGTTATAAGTCACAATTTTTGTTAACTTCCATGAGAACGGACAATATAATAAGAGCAAAATTGGTCCATAGATGCTGATATCTGTAATGGGAGTGTCTTCTAGATGTTATGTGTAGTTCAGTGATGCTAAAAGTGTGTAAATCAAAAGAAAAGTGTGTAAATCAGAAGAAAAGTATGCAAATATTTGATTCCAGTCACAATACTTTCCTTATGTACTCAAAGCTCAAACTTTTACATCCTTTGTAGGACATATATTCAGTTATGAAAAGATGCTTGTATAAACAATTTTTCACAACAATTATAAAAAATTTCCATATTACCTAATTTCTTTTTTTAAATACTAAATATGTATTCATCAGAAAATATATATACTTTTCTATTTTAATATATAGATTTATAAATATAGAAAAAAGCCATAGGATTATAAATGAACTTGACCGACTGCACTTTGCGGTACAAAATGCTTACTACAAGCATTTTCTTTCACTTTCCTTAGTTTCATAATCTATATGCAGGTCAAGAAATAACAGTTCAAAGTTTACTCGCCAAAAGAGCTTTTCACTCACCAGTTTAATATAAATAACATTGAATAATCTGTTTGTCCTTTCTTATTGAAGACAAAATTGTATTAAATAAAGCTTAATATGCAGACGTTTTAGAAGTTATTGTGTGATTTGGTTTGGAGAAGCATTTTAAGGACAGATTTAAACAATTTTCATCCTACAATAGCTAGCTTTATGTGGTATATCAATAATTGTGCAAGAATATTCAATAGAGATATTCAATGGAAATATATAACCCAAGAACAAAATAAATAGATCACTTCTACAGAGTTAACTTACATTATACATAATTATGCATGTTTTCTCTTGTTGTTGTTGTTGTTGTCGTGTCCCTAACTGTTACATTTAAAGAAGAATGTGTGCACTGCTTCTGTTTAGTCTAATGACCCGGGGCACCCGAAGGTAGAAGTCTGACTGCTGCCCCAAATAAGACATTACAACATCCATGCCCGCAGGCGGGACTCGAACCCGCAATCTGGCAGCCTAGCCATCACGAGGAAACGCCTGCATCTTTGAACGCTCGGCCACCACATCGGCATGTTTTCTCTTGAATATATTCATTGATAACTAATACAGTAACAGAACAGCCAACCTTTTTTATATATAAATGAGCCAGCTGCTACATTACTGTACAAGTTTACAACTCAATATATTACTAATAAAAGTCTTGCAACATGGGTGTTTTAAGTGCATGAAATAAACATAGCACAATTAATTAAACATACTTTGATGGTACAGATATGATTACATAATGCAGAGGCAGATGTCAACAAAGTAATTTTAAATTCAACTGACCCAATTCCTTTAGCAAACATCCAAATGCACATATTGTGCATATATGCTTGTAGCAGCAATATCAAATTTGTTCTTTAAAACTCATCTTTTTATCAATATTTGTGCTAAATAATCTTAAGAGAAGATAAATTTAGATATAACCTCCTAAAATTATGTACTAAATGATTGTAAACTTTTAAAAATCGTCAGTAATATGTAAACTAGTAATTGACAACAAACATGGATGCCATGCAGTGGAATCGCGAATGTGACATCACATGAAACTCATCTATGGCGTTTCAACAAACATGGCACATAGTAACGCATGTTCCGAAAACGTACCCGCTAGACCCTCTGCTGTGAGGCCGATTCTTCGCTATTGGCTAAGTTAAATGACGTCATGGGCGGAGCCTAATATGGCAATCACTGCTGCAACACCCCCTTTAACCAATCAGAAGCACAAGCCCCGTACTATCGTTCCACCAATCAGGATGTCCGTTACATGAATTGTAATCAGTTACGGTTACGTATAGGATTTCACGCTGATCAAAAGGGATGTTGCACGAAGGATTCGTCACGGTTACGATTAAGATGTTGGACAGAGAGATTTTTAAAAGACACTTCCTTGAGCCATTGGTATAACCTGCGTTTACCCAGAAATAGGGTGTTGCAGCAAGAGATTTTTTGACACACGCTTGTGCCAATGTTGAAAAAAAAAATTTCTACTGGAATGAATTTCTAAACTACACACATTTGTGCCATTAGGAAAAACTGTGCTTCAAAAATAATTTTCAATGGGTGTTGAACTAATCTAAACGACACACACTTGTGTCATTGAAGCAAATTGCGCTTACGCAGGAATAGGATGTTGCAGAAAGAGAACAGAATTTTCGCACACACGCTTGTGCCAACGTTGAACAAAGCAATTTTCAATGGGGTTTATGTTAATTTCTAAAAGACACACGCTTGTGCGTTTGAAATAAACTGCGCTTACACAGGATGGCACGTGCTTGTGCCATTAAAAGAAGTTTCAATGGGTGTTAAGCAAATTTCTATACAACACACGCTTGTGCCATTGTGACAAACTGCGATTTCCTAAGAATGGGATGTTGCACTAACGCGTCTGTCCGTTGCACTGACGATCCTTCAACTCATTGAGTTCTCTTTTCCACGTATGATGGTTCTTTTCATATATAGTCCCTTTTTCCACGTATGATAGTCATAAATTAGAGGTCTTTTGTGGCTTGGTCCATTAGCTAAGGCCCGACTTGAAGCGTGGGCCGGATCAAGCTCATTATTTAAAAAGTCGGACGGGGCGTATTTAATTTTGAAAAGTTTTTGAGCGAATGTTAATAGAGTACATGAGATTATTGACCGGGACGGTCTTCAAGCCGGACTATTTCATGCCTTCTCCAGCTTTAAAATAATTGGAGGTTTGGGTCTCTCATTAGAATGGTGTGCCTCCCCCCCCCCCCCCGCATGGGTTACCCTGGGCCGGGTGAAAGTCTGATATTTCCGCCCGTGCATACATCTGTACAGCTTTCCAACTAATTATTGCAATTATTTTACGAAACTGTAACAAATATTTTATTTTGTCATGGAATACAAATGTTGTTACTAAATATCGAATACAGCATTTTTTACTTTCCGTATATACATAATGTATAAGGAAAGTATTGTTATGGGGTCAAAAATTCGAGTTTTCGACGGGAGAGCACGTTTCAAGCATTCCTGATCACGAATCAAGCATTTTTGAGGTGATGTCTGTGTGTGTGTGTCAGTGAATCTGTGGAGACGATATCTCACGAACGAATAGAGCGATTCGAATGAAATTCGGTACAAATTTCACAATCCGTGAATACTGGAAGCCTATTGTTTTTTAACGTAATCGGATGTTCAGAACCTCCTAAATTTTCGAGTGAAATTTTGAAAATTCATCAAAAAATCAAAACCTTTAATAAAGTTACGCAAATAGACATGTTTTATGTAATTTTTCCTTAGAAAACGATTGACATAAACTTTAGAACACTAGCATGAACCGTTCTCGAGATATTGCACATTTTTCAAATAAATTTATCAAGAAATCCCATAAATTAAAAAAAATATTAACTGTTGAGAAACATGTTCACTTTTCATATGTAATATCATGCGATAAATTTGGTGACATCATTCTCGTAGATCTAGCTCGTTCCATTCATGAAAAAAGATACTTTGAGTAATACTTTTGTATTTGAACGCCAATAATTATTTATCTGCTATAAGTATAACTTATTTCTCCGTCCATAACGCTCGGAGAGATTTTGGCGCCGAATTTGGCGGAATGTCGCCAACTTGGCGACTTTTTTAAATGTTGCTAAATTAACGAAAATCTCGCCATATGGATAAAAATGACACTAAATGAATGAAAATGACGACTAATCGACGAAAATTCAATATCTTGGAAAAAATATAAATATCTACTATAAGAAAAACCTATTTTTTTATTGTAAAAGTAGTAAATTCATTGCATTATATGAGGAAAGTCATGTGTTGCCCACATCAGATCTTTTAATTGATCACCGAAAAAATGTTCAATTATTCTTGCAGAAATGTTGAGTGAAATGATAATAGACTTCTAATGCTGTTTTTCAAATTCTCTATTTAGAGATTTTTAAAATGAAATACTACTTTGGATTTTTAAAATGAAATACTACTTTGGTAAATTCTTGAACTGAGCTTATAAATGTGTATATTTTAGACCAAAATTCTCATTTAATATATTTATGTGCATGTAAGAGGTCATTTCCATGAAAAATCTAGTAAACTTTGTTTTTAGTATCATTTAATATAAATTAATAAGTTACAATTACCAAAATTTAACTTTTCTAGTCTAAATATAAATTTTAATAAAATTAAATGAAAATCGGTCAATAGCCAGGTCAATTTAAAACTAATTTCTTTTTTTCTTTTCTTTTCAGATAAAATATAAACCGAATAAAACTTCTTTTTTTTAACTAACCATTACTGAAATGTACATTTATAGAGTCCTGGCACTGAAATATATAAACCATTTTGTGTATGGGCTTCAAGCAATAATGCATTCTTGACTTTGATATTATCAGAAGTTTCTTTTGATCAGTACATTCAGAAAGTGAAAGAAAAGACTCAGTTGTAAGAAAATTACTTAATGTTTGATGTTTTTTATATGCATAAAAGAAAACACTAAATATAAACAAACAATGATATCATTTGCAAAATGCTTGAAAAGTCTCTTTAGGTCTTAAATCACATATTTCAACCAAAATATGTGGACTGATCCGATTCAGCACCTTCTCTAAACAAAATATACTCCAGTTTAAAATCGTGGGTTTTAGAGTTGAAGTAGTTTAGCTATTACTAGTTGATATATTTTACGTAACGTAACTATTTGAAATTACTGAATAATTTATATTTAAAATCTTTGTTGCTGAAGAAAAATTCTGATGTGAGCAGCAAATGACTTTGCTTTCAGACTGAAATTTATTTTCTCCTTTCTTTCATAATGCATTGAATTGTGTTCAGCTGCACAGAATATGTTAGTACTTTTTGAAATTACACTGAATCAATAATTTAATTCAATTTTCTTTTCATTTAGCAACTTTACATATTTTAAAATGGCAGAGTAACAAAAATGTAAAAAAACAAATATCTTGAGAACGGTTTGTCCTACAGTAATAGGGTTGATTTTATTCTTTTCATTATAACAAATTATGTATACAATAAGCATTTAATCAATATATGCAATCATAGTCTTTTATTTCAGAATATGATTTTTTCTGGTTCTAATTTAAAGAATCATACTAAAATCTAATCAGCACTAGGGTGACAGTGTCTACTGAATTTTGTCTAATAATCTTTGAACTAGAGTGAATACATACATTGCACAGATATGCACACAAACATCACACAAAAAATAGTTGATATGTTTTAGTGTACCTAAAATATGCAGAGTAGATCAGTTAAAATATCAATTTCCAATTCTAATAGTTTAAATGTACATATAAAAAGCAATAAGATCATTTGATTATTACAAAATTAATCTAATCCAATTTAATCTGCATGACAATGAAAATCAACATACTCATGATTAAAATAAAAGGTGTATAATTGAATCATTTTGAGTAGCATGTCAATTTTTATTCACATAAGTAATTCCAATGATCTACTTTAACAATGTAAAATTGATCAAAATTAATTTTTCAAAATATAGTGATGCTTCAACTCAGCAGATCATGTATCAACTGATGTGATGTTTCCCTATGACAGATTATGCAGAAATAATTGTTAAAATTTTGTTAAGAAATTTGCTATTCAGAGATAGTATTGTAGAACTGATAAGTGAATTCAATGATGTTACAAACTGTCATTCGAAATTGGTGAAACACTAATAGGTCAAGAACTATATGGTATAAGGCAAGAAATATTTCAAGTTTAGTATCATAAAACAAATTTCTTGTAAAAGAATATAATTAAAACTAAATTTTGCAAATAACCATGAGTTTTATTCTGCATATAGATATTCACATAAAAGCAGTATCAAATATGTTTTCAAAATATGTTTATATTCTAAGCAATTTGTTGTAATACCATTTAGTTTAATTAATATAAAGTAGTGTTTATAAATGCAAATGAAGTTATCATTGGTGATACAGCTCCGTCAGGCCATCTTACAAGTTTTCTCATTAGTTCATGTTCACAGCTGCTTCTCATATCAATATCAACTATATAAATAATATGTAAATATCCAAAATGAAAAGGTTGAATCTAATTGGACTTCCAGAATTATCATTAGAAATGATATAAATTATCAAATGAAATGAATAACCCACATATGTGGGTTATTCATTACTAACTTATGTGGGTTATTCATTACTAACCAAATCACAGTGATTCAAATTGCAGGTTACAAATTAAAGAGACTAAAGCAAGATAATAAAGTTAGATGTGTTTGTTACACTAAAAATTTACTTAGCATCTATTATACATATGGAACAGTTTACCGCACAAAGTCCCATATACAGGCATTTACTTTTAAGAGCAAGCATATCAACATTTAACATTTACTTAAAATTACCCACTCCACACATACACTTTTTAATCACAAATTAAGGATTTTTAATTCACAGCATATCCACTAGGAACAGTAAATGTCAGCCACAAAAATTAATACACCCAACTCTTTTTTTACACGAATTTAAAGTTAGACGGTTCTAAAAAGTATTCCTTTTTGATAATTTTTTTTTTATCTAACACAATTTCAAAGTCATTGTCTTATATACATGACTATCAGCGGTCTAGTATAAATTGCACTCTTTGGTACCAATGTATAAAAAAATTTCATGTTTTTACCACACTTAAATAATTAGGCAGCACTGCTACAATGTTATCAAATAAGGGGATTCCCCAGTAACTACTGGGGAATCCCCTTATTCGATAACTCTTACCTTTCCATTTTGTATGACATTTACATAACATCATTAAATTTTTGAAGTTTATTAGTTCACAATATTTAATCAATTGTTCATGTTATCAGCCATACACAGTGCTATCAATTGTGTATTTGAACATTTCTGACCTTAAGAAGTGAAAAATTATATTTTTATCTAGATAACATTTTTACCCTAGATAACATTTAACAAAATGTCGAAAGCTTCAAAGATTCGTAAAAGGCAAGCCATTTCTTTAGAAGTTTTTAAGGAGTTTTTAAACTAAATATAGTTCTTTATTTTATCTTACACGGTTTTGGGATAACATGGAATGTATTCCTAATTTTATTATAAGAAACTTATCTTTTTTTACACAAATTTCTGAGAAACGTATCTACAGTGTAAAAAAAGAGTTGTGTGTAGTTATATAAAAAGCATGCATACACCTTAGCTTCTTCACAATTTTAAGAAATGGAAGGATGTTTCTGTCTGTCAGTAATAGATTTTTCAGTCCCTTCAAAATATAGAATTGGACTCTGTACAAACTTTAAATCCCTGTAATAAATTAAGCCAAAATTATTATCTCTTTATATATCATTTTAAAATAAAGCACTTCAGACCTGCTTATACTTAACAATTAGAATAAATATTTTAAAATTATATTTTAAAAACTTAAGAGATCTAAGTATGAAGTATTCATTTTATTATTGTATGCACATAATTACAAGCATGAACATAAATTTATTTTCATGTAAAACATAAAAATATTTTGCTCATAAAAAACAAATTATAAATATGATTAAACAATGAATAGTAAAATTTTAGATAATAATAAAATATATTTTTTTTATGCAGCAGTGGAAAGCATAAAACAAAAATATTGATATACTCAAGGACAAAGCGTTTTAAAAAACGAAATGCCTTTTATTTAACACATCCTAAAAGACGTACAAAACATATATTAAAAACTGCCAGAGAGCTTTCGGACGTATATACGCCCTTCGTCAGTGGCTACATGAATAGTAAAAACATGGAATGTTTATATATATAGAGACCAGTTTAAAGCAAATTTGCATAAAATATAAAATGGTAAATGAACTTACTAAAAATAATACAAGAAATATTAATGGAAATTACAAAATAAGTTTAAACGCTTACGAATTTTAAAATATTACAAGAAAAGAACTAATACAAATTTTAGAAAAACGTCAAGCATGATGTTCCTGAGAATGATGTCACAAATAACTTTTAAGAGGTTTGAATTGCATAGAGTCGAGAATGAGTTGCCAAGCATAACTTAAAATTTGAACAGTATCAAAATTACAAATTGATTGGTCTCTCTATAAACATTCTATGTTTTTACTAATCATGTAGCCACTGATGAAGGGTGTATATACGTCCGAAAGTACTCTGGCAGTTTTTAATATATGTTTTGTACGTCTTTTAGGATGTGTTAAATAAGACATTTCATTTTTTATAAAACGCTTTGTCATTGATTTTATCTATTGAATGCAGACATGATACCAATCTTAATTATATTGATATACATCTGTATTAATAAAAAAATGTATTAAACTAATCTTACTCATTCTTCATGTTGCCTGTTTCTTGCAGCACTCCACCTTTCATGAGAATTGTTCCATTCTTTGTTTTGTATGATTTAAGCTAACCTATGTCTTAGTGGATTCATTTTACTTCTTTTAATGAACAAAAGCATCCAAAAAATTCTAGAGTTATCTAGTTCATTTTGAATAAAGTGCACACAGCAGTATTTTTTAAATCATACAGAAAATATAGCATTCATTAGAAAATGTTTCAAATTATCTTAGAACCATTAGTAGATAATAACATTTTAATTGCTTGCCATGGCTTGCGAGTCCCCGAGAACAAATTAGAAAATTTATACTAATATTTGTTACATACATGCTCAAGGCAGTGTTTAAATGATTACTTTTTAATGATTTTCTAAAAATTAAAATTAATTTGTTCTCTATTATCCACAAAGGGGGGTTTCACCTCTGCCAAAGAGGCTCATTGTTGCTCGCTTTAAGCAGCAAAATATAAACCATAGAATTAAAAATGCAGCACTTCTTTCTTTCATAAGGAAAATAGGAGTTATAATAAAACTTTTAAAAGAGTTTATCCTAAAACTTAATGAAATTTCCTGAGTTTTCTAGAAGAATTTTCACAAACTTTCACCATCTGAATTATAACATTTTGTAGTGTATAATATTTTCATTTAGTGAAATGAATTTAAATTTAGTAACACATAGAAAAATTTAAAATGAAAAATTAGCAAATTTGATGATAAAAGCATGAAATCAAAATTTTAGTTTCAATTATAATAAGGTAAAACAATCCTAAAAATAGTTTGAAATTTTTAAAATGACAAAACAATGGTTTTTTCCAGACTCAAATGGAATTCTTCCAGGTTTTTAAAGAAAAATTACAATTTTTCATGAGCTTTCCCTGGAATTTTCTGCCGAATTTAAATTCCCTCAAAATGTCAGGTTTTCCCTGAGGCCTGTTTTTACTCTTAAAAGGAGATTAAGCTCACAATCAGAGCTATAAAATGCAATGAAATATTCACATTTTCAGATAAAATACTTTTTTACAACATTTGAAAATAAAATGTACATGCGAAACACGCTTATGCTAACAGAAGACATATTACTTTTGAATTTCCATCCATATTAACAATAATTAAATGCATGACACAGTTGAGGGATAATAAATATATGCATCAAAAATGAATAATATAATTGTGTTTTTCACTTTCCTTAACTATTGTAAAGTGGTACAATTTTAAACAAAATTCTATGCGATATTACTCTAGAATTTAATACGGCTGCTGTCACAATCGAGTGGAAGTAAAAGATTATTCTTCGAGCATTGTCGCCCATTCTTGGGGACAAGCATGTGCAATTTCGCAAAAAATTATCGTTAAAAGTTTTAAGAAAATGAAATTATAGTAGGTTTCCGCAACAGGAAAATATGTTTCAAGATTCCTAGTGGATGCTTAAAACTATGGATAGTACCAAACCCAATATTATACTATGTTTTTTCCTTCACATATAAGAAAGTTTAATATAAGAAACCGTTCTATTTTCTATGAGAAAGTTAAATTTATAAATTAGACACTGTATAAGATGAACAACAATAACTAATAATAAAGAAGAACAAGTATAATAATATAATGTAATAAAAGTTGTGAATGTGATCTCCCCCTCTCAATATAGCTTATTGTACAGTTTTAGACTAATCCTTCTTCTGGTGATAATGATACAATGCCTACTTAATGAAATGAGAAAAATAATGTAGGCATTGTGATGTAGGGTTAGACTACCATTGAAATGAAACTATTACTACAATGAAAATGTTTCGTTTTTAAAATACTAGAATGATATTAAGCTTTAAAAATAAATCACAATAAATGTAGGGGCACATACTTCTTTATGGAAGGAAGTTTTGGAAGCTTCAACTTTAATGACAGTAAGTTGCAAAATCTTAACTTGCATTAACATGATGCATTCCATGTGGCCTATCACTAACAAAAAATATTAAAATACAGTTTATCCATACTAAAAATATGCGCCTGCTATAGTGTGGCATGTGGTACTACTTGGCGTTATTAATATTTCATGTTGAGCACATTTTATATAAAGTGTGCGCAACAGTATTTTTTAAATCATACAATAAATATAGCATTGATTAGAAAATGTTTCAAATTATCTTAGAACCATGAATAGCATTTCAATTGTTTGCTATGGCTTGCGAGTCCCCGAGAACAAATTAGAAAATTTACTCTAATATTTGTTATATACATGCTCAAGGTAATGTTTAAATGATTACTTTTTATTGATTTTTTAAAAATTAAACTAATTTGTTCTCTATTATCCACAAAGGGGGGTTTCACCTCTGCCAAAGAGGTTCATTGTTGCCCGCTTTAAGCAACTAAATATAAACCATTAAAAAATGAGCCTTTCTTTCTTTTCTTAAAAAATAGGAGTTATAATAAAACTTTTAAAAGGGTTCATACTCAAACTTGGCAATGAAATTCCCTGAGTTTCAAGAAGAATTTTCGCAAATTTTCATAGTTTTTTTCATGACATTGAAAACGACGATGAAATTAAATTTAACCCATTAACACTTATGAATTTAAATGGTTGATGTAGAGGTATAATATTCGAAACACATAAAGAAGTTGAATATCTAATTTCAGTTGAATCTTTAGTAGCATGAACTTCCTTTTTACACTTATGCAATATTTTAGACATTTAGTTTTTATACAGTCATGTGAAAAATGTCCTTCTTCATAATAGCTGTAACAAGTATCAGGACCAGCCAGTTTTTTCCTATCTCATTCTTTTACTGTTTGAATTTCTTTTACTTCTTTTGATACATGGAATTTACGTGTTTGGTTATTTTTCCTAGTATATTCAAAATACTGATGGTGTTGAACTGACCATGCAATTCTTCTATCCTTCTAACACTTTTGTACTCATCTAATTTGTCTGCAAGTTCATAGGAAGATACAGCTTCATCTAAAATAATATTCTAAACATCTTAAATAATAAATTCTCGACATGGTCATAGTTATTTGCTACTTCATCAGGTTCCCGTGCAATTAATTGTGATATTTCATACGGTAATAGCACTAGTAAATGAGCTACTAATTTATCTTCATATAATGTTTGCTCTACGCACCTGTTTTTTCAAATAATATTAAATAAAAGCTAACAACACCTTCTTTAATTCAGAGCTGCGACGCCGTGGTGTACGGACCTGTTTTCGGGATGCTGCTGATACCCTACCACGTGGAGAATTTTATGCTTTCGCTTGGACATGTAATACTGAGTTACAGTTGAGCATGTCGGGCAAAGCAGACGATAATCCATTGCTTGTGACTTCTTGTGCTTAATAGGAAGCAAAAGAGGCCAGATCAAAATCTTTATCAGACAATTCGTTTGGAAATGCTCGAGAGAGAGAGACAATGTGCCATAGCTACCAAGGAAGTAAAAGCACTGCCAGCTAGCAACAAGGATAAGAGGAAAATAGACTGGTCGGAGATGATGGAGGACCACGAGAATGAGACCTTACAGGATGCCGAGGACCAAGTCCAAGAACGTGCTGAGAAACCGGGGCAAGATGCTAGAAACACCGAGCATTTAATTTGTATGTTAGTTAACAGAGTATATTTTTCCATATAGATTGTAAAAAAGCTTTATTTAATACATTTATGTTTTAAAATGAATTATAATTTTCTATAACAACATTTTAGTCCACTTCAGTAAGTTTTAGAAAAAGTGTTCCGAATTAGGGAAAAACCATTCATCCAGAATGCCTGAAGTCCCAAGCAGTCATGATAATAGATCATGTACTGTATGTACTTGGTTTTATAGCCTGCATACGTCCTAAATAAACACCTGCTATGTGGGTGATAAATGCACTTGCTATGCTGATGCATAGCAATGATGTCTATAGATAGGAGTCACTACTTGATTGCAGCATATACACTAGAAACAGTAAATGTCAACCATCAAAATTAAGTTGTGTAAAAAACATGTATACCTTAGGTTCTTCACAATCTTAAGAGATGGAAGGATGCATGTGTCTGTCAATCAGAAACATATTTTTCAGTCCCTTCAAAATACAGAATTGGACTCTATACAAACTTTAAATCCCTGTAATAAATTAAACCAGAATTATTATCACTTTATATCTTTAGTTAAAATAAAGCACTTTAGAACTACTTATACTCAACAATTAGAATACATATAAATTATGGTATCTGGCTGTGAATTAAGAAACTTTAAGAATACATATAAATTATGGTATCTGGCTGTGAATTAAGAAACTTCGGTAATAAATAATTGATCTTGATCCAAGTGCAAACAAGGGATTTCGTGTCTGTACTGAACTTATTCAGCCTGTCCTTAAAAGCAACACAAATGACTTGATATTGCGGATTCTGGCTTAGGAGACTATTACCACTTTATATCCTGAAAGTGATTGGCTCCGGATTTATACTGACGGATATCGTGTAGATAACAGCATTAATTCTGGAGCAGGTGTCTACTGTGACTCCTTTGCTATCTATTCCCCAGTGGGGATATATAGAACTTCTTTTGATGGCGAAATTGAGGCCATACGTATTGCCCTCTCTCAGCTACAGTGTCAGTCACTTAGATCGTTTTCCCAGAGTGGTAATTTTGTCCGACTCAAGAGCTGCCTTGCAGGCAATTAATTCTACGAGAGCCCCATGCTCTGCAGTCATTAAGAATTTCCAATCTCTCCTGAGTTTTTTATCCCACAAGAATAAGATTATTTGCCTGCAGTGGATTCCAGTTCACTGCGGTGTAGAGGGTAACGAAAAAGCAGATCGACTGGCCAAAAAAGGGTCAGCGATTATTCAAACTAATATTGATGAAATCCCTTATCATAATGTAAAGTCAATTATTAAATCGATTTTTAAGAATAATTTGGAAAAAGAGCTTTCAGAAAAGAATTCCCACAAACCCTGGTGGAAAAACATCTCAAATATTTCTGACTAACCTAGGAAGAAAGCCGTAGCAGAATTCCGTCTCGCTACTGGTCATGACTGTCTTTCCGGACATTTACATCACATAAATATACTTGACAACCCCTGCTGCATGCTCTGCAGCCTTCGGGAACCCATGGACTATTCTCACCTGCAACGCTGTCCTGTGCTCTCCGCTGCACCTATGTGGGAACGCTACTGAGAAGCAAGGACCGAATGGGCCCATAGACTTTCTTCTATTGCTTTTTGTTACTGTTCTCTTGTTCTGTTGTTTGTCTTCAGTTTGTCTTTTGTACCCGCCATTGGAAATAAATAAAATAATAATCAATCTTGTGCATAGCTAAATATTTTCTTAAAGTTAAGCCTATACAAATGTATACTATTATTTTATTGAGTTTTCCATTTTTTTGTAAGAAACTACTCTATATACAAAATATATCTTAACTAAGTGGGTGAACTGCTAAAAATACAGGCAAGAAATCACAAAACTATTTATAACAGAATATATAAACTAAGCCCCTTTAAATTTCCAATTTTTATATTCCTTTACATTAACGTCCCATTCTCACTGAACTTTCTCAATTAATCTGCCAATTATGAATTTATGGTTATATCAATAAATTTAAAAGCTCAACTCCAATGTTGTTTAAGTCTTACAATCACATAACTTTCAATTGATATACATCTGTATTAATAAAAAAACTTATTAAACTGATCATTTTACTCATTCTTCATGTTGCCTGTTTCTTACAGCACTCTACCTTTCATGAGAATTGTCCCATTCTTTGTTTCGTATGATTTAAGCAAACCTATATCTTAGCGGATCCATTTTCATTCTTTTAATGAACAAAAGCATCCAAGAAATTCTAGAACTATCATTTGTTCATTTTAAATAAAGTGTGTATATTTTTTAAATCATACAGAAAATATAGCATTCATTAGAAAATGTTTCAAATTATCTTAGAACCATGAGTAGACAAAAACATTTTAATTGCTTGCCATGGCTTGCGAGTCCCCGAGAACAAATTAGAAAATGTACACTAATATTTGCTATATACATGCACAAGACAATGTTTAAATGATCACTTTTAATTGATTTTCTAAATATTAAACTAATTTGTTCTCTATTATCCACAAAGGGGGGTTTCACCTCTGCCAAAGAGGCTCATTGTTGCCCGGTTTAGGCAGCAAAATATAAACCATAGAATTAACAAAGATTTTCTAAAAATTAAATTAATTTGTTCTCTATCATCCACAAAGGGAGGGTTTCACCTTTGCCAAAGAGGCTCATTATTGTTCGCTTTAGGCAGCAAAATATAAAATCTTTAACCAGGGAAATAGCCAGGGTTATATAACTAAGATTAATATTTCATGTACAAAATGGCATTCATATACAATCTCATAAAATCATTTATTTACATCAAGATCAGTTATTAAAAATATTTACATATAATCATTTAATTGCATGATAATCATTTAATTACAAACATTATAATGATTTAATATCTGGAGCATGAATCAACATTTTTATTTATAATCATCATATTCTGATAATGGTCGAGATCTCGCAATCATTATCAGAATGAAAGGAAAGGGTTGCATGAAATTATATAAATGATTTCATCTGATTCACTAACTCACAGCGGTTACATTCCTAATATTATGCTGACCATGACACTGTCTCCCAATCAATATTAATAATTAAAGGACCCTCAAATGAAACTATGAAACAATACTACCCCCTCTTAAAACAAAATTTAAGTACCTGATTGATCCCTTAGACCCCTAACAAAATCTAGTCTGGTAAAATTTACTCTTTAATATTAATTCCACCAGAGCAACAGAAATTATCATATAAAACTTATATTTCCAAGATAATGAATTTGAGTCAATTTGGTAAAATTTTTCAAAAATAAACAAATTTCATTCCATGTAGGTATACTTGGATTCTTTGTTTTTGATATACACAAATCATTTATGAAAAAGTCATCATTTATGAAAAAGTCATCATTTACAATTTATTTATCATTTATTTTAGATTATGTACAAGTTCAATTTTAATTGGGTTTTGGTTCCCAAGCCTTAAGTGGATTCTTAGTAAAGGATACCAAGCCTAAAATTGGGTTACTTATGGATCCCAAGCCAAATGTCCAATTTAATTGGGTGCTTTATGGATCCCAAGCCAAATGTCAAATTTCAATTGGGCTGCTTTTTGGTTATCAAGCCTTAAGTACATGTTAAGCATGCCAAGCCTGAAATTGGGTGCTTTACGGATCCTCAGCTGAGACATTAGAAGCATATCAGCATTTGAAAGTAACATGATTTAAAGTTAGAAGATTAATAAAAGATGTCTGAAGTTTTGTTTTGCAAATTATAATTAGAAATTTCAATTTCTTTAAATTCAATTTACAAAGGATTCGAAGTTAGCTTATAATAATTAGATAAATCAAACTTCAAATCCTTCAATTAAACCCCTCTGTAGCTTGGCCAAATGTTTTTTTTACTTTTAACTTCACTGAAATTTATTTAAGTCGCCTTTAAAAGCTGTTGCAAAGCTCTATTAAAATAGTTTTGTCTCATGTTTGAACGATGCTTGATTCAAAAGTTACATTATGTTTTACGAACAGGTTTTAAGATGGGAGAGTTATGCAGAGTATTAAAAGTAGTGGCTCGTTAAGCTGGCATTTGCTTTTTTTCTATCATTGCACATTTTTTTAAATTACACTGTTTTTTCATTAATTAGAAAATACATTCATGCAAAATAATGAAAAATACTAATGATTTTTACAGTACCACTTTTTACAATTCTTACACTGAAATCAAGTTTTTAAATTATATTTATTATTTTGGGTTGTCAGCAAAGGCAATTCAAAACGCTGCAGTCGTTCTAAGCTCCTAGAAGTATTAACATCATTTAAAGTAGGGAAATCTTGAAGATAACCTTTTTCTAAAGAAGAGAGGAAATGTGTTCGCATGCAACTCGTATCATAGCTTGTTAGTGAAGGATCTTCTCCATTTAACAATGTTACAATGCTTGCTAATGCGAATAGACCACAATCCACACCATTCCCTTGAATTTGCATTGATTTTGATATTATACTAAAGTGCGATGATTGAACATTCATAATGTTACATATTTGGGGAATTATATCATCAGGAACAGCTTGATTTAAAGAATTATAAACATGGACAGTAGCAGGAGGTGCACCTAATGTACTAACTGAAATCCAATGGGGAAATCTACCGCAATGAAGAACCTGAACAAATTCTGACTTAACAATTTGGAACCGTAACATGGAGCCTAGTAAAACATCTTGTAAACCATTAGTTTTGGGAAACCTCATCTTGATTAAATTTTGACCAGCATTTATTACATTATCATTTAGCATATGCTGAGAAACAATATCTTTTATATCATTGTTATTTAAATTATGCTTATAATTATATTGATTTACTTCTACATTATTATTATTGAAATTAGCAAGTTTAACAAACTGATTAAATAAACTTTTATTAACTTGCAGATTACTTTTTGTATGCTTTGTGGGCACATTAAAGGAAGAAAATGCATTTTTAGCCCTACCACGTCTGTGTTTAACTGAAGGAATAATTATTTCTCTTTTAGAAAAATAATCCACATTTTGGCAACTAGCACAATCAGCATCTAAATTTGATTTTGAGGTGGGTAGGAGATAACAAGGATTTTGTACTTTGCTTGTGGAAACCTGTTCTGCTTTTAAATTCCCATTAAATTCAGTATTATTTGATTGGAAATTAAGATCACTAACATATTTATATAAATTTCCACTACTTTCTTTGCAAATAACAATTTTTTCATCACACTCCCATGCTCGAGTAAGTTCAGACAACATTTTAAGCTTTCTTTCATACTCCTGTGTTCCACACTGTGACAACATAGTTGCAAGTTTATCAGTGTGAATACGAGCATAAGCAAATTTTTGTTGGCCTGTAAGAGGCACTCCTGGAGAAGCAACTGTTTGTTTAGTTACTTGTGCAGGAAAAGAAGGTGCTTGTGTGTAACCCAAACAATTATCCTTACGCCACCTTTTATCAACCATATCTTCAGAAAATAACTGTTGACCTAGCCCACAGCGTGCAGCAAATAAATGTTCACAAGGCAAAAGAAACTGTTTATTATATGAACAAGAACAAGAATTTATGCACTCATTAATCAAATAGCCCTGAGTCTTATGGAAAACGTGATAAGATTTATCTTCATTTTGTTCAATTAAATAAGTACCATCCTTAAATTTTTGAATTTCCGAACATATTAATTCGTAGGACTTATGTGTACAAATGGAGCCAATTTTAGAGTTCAGTTCTGATGAATTTTGACTAGACATAACTTTCATTTCTTTGAAAGATGAATGAATTATAGAATTTGAGACATTTTTTATATATTTTAGAATTTCTCTAATGGCAACACACAAGTGCATTTCTGGCTTAAGATATGGTTTTATTTTTTGATTATGGCTTTCTATTCTATTATTTGTTCTATTACCTAGATGTTCATAGTGCTTTGTATATGCTAAAACAAATTTTTCCTTACAACTATCCCAGTTAGTGATGAAATAATGATAGAAGTTGAGAGGACAAGACATTTTAAGGGTTTCTAAATTTTGATAATACTGCTTTTCAGTGTTAGAATACACTATCTGTTTTACAATACGTATGATAGTTTCCTTTAGCAATTTATTAATATCCAAAGAAGAAATTTTGAGACGCAAATATTTTAGTACATGAAAAATGCACAAAATATTGATCACATTTGGAAAAAGCTCCTTAATTATATGCATTTCTTTTAAATCTTTATCCGTAACAATAATTTTACATGATTGTAATATTGAAGGATTCAAGTCAATGAATTTTTGAATTGCAGGTTTAACCGTGCTTCTCTTTTCATTTAAAACAAAAATATAACATATTGGTCTACCTCGACCATGACCATCCTCACACAAAATAGAATAAAGAGGAAAGCCTTCAATATTAACTTTATAAGTTGCATCAAAAAATAAAACACTAGGAAACTGTTCTGCTAATAATCTCATTACTTTAGTTTGAATTAAAAGGAAGCGGAAAACATGATTTTCATCAGTTTCCAGATGAATATTGCAGTTTTTGTCATCTTTTATCAAATTGTTTAACTGTTCAATTAAAATATCACTATTTTTCATATGACTATTAAGAGTACCTGTTAAGTTTTGTCTCAAGTTATTTACATCAGATGAAGTAATAATTTTTCCAGTATTATTCTGAATATAATTCTTTAGATCTTTAGTAGAAACATTACATTTTATCATATCTTTAACACTACATTTTTCCTCAGCAGTTAATAATCGTTGTTTAGGATATAAACTATAGTCCATTGGGCCAATTTTATGATTATGTTGCAAAACAACTTGGGTTATTTTGTAGTGTAAATGGGGTTTTCTCATTAATCTAACTTTAATTTTAAATGGGCAATCATTGCAAAGACTATATTGAATTGGTCGAATGCCTTTTCCCCTTGCTTTGTATTTACCACTATGAACACATGTATAAGTAACAGACAAGTAATAATAATCTGGGTTATCAGGCTGAAAAATCTTAGAGCGATGAATCCTTATGGGATGATAATTTTTACAACAGAACTGATTTACAATTTTCATAACTTCACTATAAGTCTCAAAGCACTGGTTAGTTTTTATTTCACAATCTAGCCCTCCCCCGTACAAAACAGGAATAGACCAATTAAAGTAAATAACTACATTAACTAAAGATTTTAAGAAAATCCAAAAACAGTATATCAGAAAAACAAATGACAAAAAGTCACCTTTTACAGCAATCCAATGAATGAGGTATGTCAGATCTGCCCACATTGATACTGCCTAAATAAATATAAAAATATGAATATTACTAACTCAAGTACATTTATATATCATTTTTGCATGTTTTTCTATAAATGACAATACTTCTAGCATGCAACTACATATATTTTCCTGCTTTTATTGAATGACTACTCTTTTATGGCATTTTCTTAATAAAGAATTTTATCCACAAATACAGATATTTAAATATAGATAGCTAATTTTTATTAATATATTTATTAACAAAATATATTTATTTATACTGCTTGAAAAACAGTAAAAAGTAATTATATTTATATATAATATGATTGCATAGCATTATTTAGTAATCCAAATTTATCACACAAACGTGCTAAGGAAAAACAACTGAATGGTAGTATATTGAAGATTAAAATAGGTTTATTGACGAATCAATGCAAATTTTGTTGTAGCAAACTTCTAACAGAATAGCATATGGTAGGGTTAAAAATAAAAAATATATCTTACATAATAAAGGAGGATGTCTGTGTGTGCATGTGGTCTGTAGCAGGAAATGTAGGTGTTGTATGGTCATGAAGTTTGGTACATGGATACTTCAGGATCCCCAAAAAGTACACCTCATTTTTTGAAAATTCAAATTAGTTTAAAAATGATGAACTTTTAAAGATGAAAATCAGTTGATATCCAGTTATCGATATAATCTAACAGCTGCCTATATTCAGACCATACTCTCTCGTTTAAATGCAAAGTTAGCTGCGTATCAATCAGGGCTATACAGTTGGAGTCGGAAAAATACACAGACTCCTAAATAAAACTATTTAAAAATATTTTTATTTCTGAATATTTAAATTTTTCAAATAATTTTTATGCAATAAATTAAAAAAGCATTAAATGTTTATGAATTAAAAACTATGAATATAAAAAATTAATTGGTATAAATGTCAGTATCAGGGTCCGATATTAGAAAATACAAGGAGTTGGACAATAGAAAAAAGGAGGAATTAATTGGTGCAACCCTAGTATCGATATTTTTCTCTTCTGCGACTACTGCACTTCAATAGAGGTTTTATTTATTGTTTTATTATCTTTTATTTATTGTGTTGCTTTGCAGAGATTGTGTATTTTTTTGCTTTGTGCAGGAATTTGGCGACAGATTTGAAGAAAATTGAGTAGTGTCATCTGTACATGTATTATTTAAATGGCAGGTACTTATTTACGACCGAGGCAATGCTGGATATTTTGTTCTGGTATACATATAAATTAAAATTCACTAAAAAAAAATTACATTTTATTGCTAAAAATATTATGAGTATGCTTACACACTGGTAAAACTTTGAGGAGTACAAGGGTATTTTTATGCACACAAGATGCGTAATTATACATTTTGTCTGATATTCAATACAGAGTATTGCTTTAACCAACATATCCGTATTTTCTGATAATAACAATAACCTCATAACAATTTCTCATACAAAAGATTATAGTATAAAAAAAGTAATTACAGCAATGTTTCATTGAACCATTACGTAACAATGGCGGCAGAAGATAATTTCTTAAAGATTGCTGGGAATGTTTCCCACTACAAATGATTTCTGTCAAAAGTAAAAAGATTATTAAATGAAGTTTACTACAATTCACCAACACGGATATAAGTAGCAATGCACAAGTGCATCTCGTTAGAAGTATGATAGAAGTTTTGATTAAAGTATGTTTTTATTCATGTATTACTTACAATTTTCCCTATCCTCTGTAGAACAGTTTAAATAAATTAAATAAACACATCTAATAACAGTTTGTTTCAAACTCGCTTTCACAAAAAGAATTATCCTATTGGTAACAAAGCAGAAAAATTAACTTACATCATACATTCCATGACTTACTAGTAATACAAAAATAACTCAACATAATAAATATATACATACAATCTATATAATATATGAAAGAGAAAATATTTAACATGTGACAATTGTGAAGCTGAATATTGGACTCTTATTATTATTAGAACCATATAAGTTTAGCCCATCATAGGAATGCACTTGTTAATAATTAAAAAAGTAACCCACCTAATAACAGTTGGTTTTAAATTGGTTAAAACAATAAATAATTAAAAATTTTGAAAATAAGTGTTCTTGAATAGATTCTGAGATTTGTCAAATTTGAAAACCAACTTTAGATTTTAAATGAAATACTTTTTGTTAGTCTTTTATATATACATAAAATTGAAAATCTGTCTGTTTATTTGTGTATATGTTTGTCTCATCATCACAGAACAGCTGTACTGAATTTGATAACATTTTCGGGACACACTTGAAGTAGCTTAAAATTTATTCCGTGCTTCATGTTTCTAGGACCTGGGGTTATTGAGATAATAATTAAATCCATACTATTAAACCTTTCATTGAGATAGCATTATGCAGACAATATTTGTTCCGCAAAGGTATTTGAAAAAAAAAAAAATGATATGTTGTTAAGCAACGGAATTAAACCCAATGAGTTTATATTTGAAAACGAATAATATGTTGCTAAAGAACAGAATTAAAACCAATGAGTTTATATTTGAAAACGAATAACATTTTGCTAAACAACGGAATTATTAAACCCAATGAGATTATATTTAAAAAAGAATATGATGTTGCTAAGCAATGGAATTAAGCCCAATGAGTTAATACAGCGGTAAATATTTTTTTTGATTTAAATAATGAAGAAATGTATATAAATAAATTTTATAGGGATTGCATTTTTGATTATATTATATCCATTATGGACTTAGGGTTTAAAAATTTATAGGGCCTATTGATATTCGCAAATCCATATATTATAGTTAGGGCTTATTTTCTAATACATTGATATAATCTGCTAATCAACAAAAATATAAGTAGCATAGGTATATCTTCTCAATACAGATACATTTAGTATTTTTATTTTAGCATATATTAATTGAATTTCATATTCTCTGTAAATTTGTTTAGAAAAGGGATGAGAATGTTTTATTTTACAGATCTACCTGTGAAGATGATATTGTACAGCGAGAACAGATTCTAAAACTTCTTTTTAAAAGCATAATTTAAATATTTTAATAGAATGTTTAGAATAACAATGTCATTTAGAATACTATAGAGATTTGCACATTATGAATTCCAAGATTCTTTATACTGCATATATTCCGTACGAAGAATGAGTATGCTACTAGTAATACATATATTTTAAAGAAATATAAAGAAAAATTATAGTAAACAAAATAGAAAAGGTACAAAAGTAAATGTTATTTTTAAAACAATTTTGCAAATCCTACTTATCAAGGCTTTTCTACGTATCAAGGTGTTTGTTCTTGATACGTAAAGAGTACATAATTTGTAAAATTTGAAACTTAACCTTACATTTTAAAATAAATATTTTCAGTTCATAATAAATATAATATTCTACAGATAGTTACCACATGGTATAGAAAAAAATATTTTACTTACAAATACACATTGGTTTATGAAGATCGATACAATCCACCTGAAAATAAAAAATATTATTTTAAACATTTTCATTCTATTGACAAGATATTTATAGAAAAGAAAAACACAGTAGAGAATTCGACTCTGAAAAGGTTGAAATCCTTCCAGAAACCAAAACCACAAAATACTATCAGAAACTAAAGCGATAGTAGGAGGTTACGGATTTTTTGGTAGGATGTCTGTGATTCGTTGCCACGAATCGTTGTGGTCACGAGGGGATGTTGCAGCAGTCACTTCGGCCTAATATACACTTTGAAGTTTGACAGTTTAAGACAAAATCTGTCGTCTTCGAGATTATACGTGTTTACATTTTCCTTCGATACATTTCGTCATGTATTTTACTTCTTACACACATATTTATTTGCTTTTGATATGATTTAAAACTAAAAAATTAAATAAAATATATTATTATTATTACTACTTGATCAATAATAAAAATGCTTCATTTACGGGAAAAAAATTATATACAGCATACAGTTTAAAATGCTTGTGTTATATGTATTATGTTTATTAAAGGCACCTTATGCCCATTTTATATTGTATTCCGTACGTGTATCACAACTTTTTTAATCCTATTTTCATTGATGACTTATAGCACTTGAGGCAATTTGTTTTATTTTATTAATGTTTTAACTACAAAAAAGCAAGTTACCTATCCAAAACAAAATATATAACCGTTTAAATGTGGGTTACCGTAACCTTTTTTGAAGTCGGTTTCAAATATTTATGACAGTTTGTAAACAAAACTATGTGTTTGATTTAAAAGAAAATGCCATACAATGGAATATTTTCGGCCAAAAATGTGGAAATTCTTTTAAAAAATTAATAAAAATGCAGGCTTAAATGTAATCCTGGGTAAAATATTTAGTGTAGAGGGTGGGTAATCCATCCCACTCTATATATCCAGTGATGTGCTAAAAATGTTTAATAACTGATATAATTCTAAACAAATAGATATGCATATTGGTTTCTTTACCATTTGAATAGGTCTTAGCAATGTTAATGCTATGCCACTGTCACTAACCGAAAGAAAACAAAGTGGCAAAACCAAAAGAATGACATACCTATATTTTTATTGAACTGCGTCAATGGATTTACAATTAAAGTACTTCAATACACCTTCTTTTGGATTTTGAGGAAATTTTTACACACATTAACAATTCCCGGCCACACACTTAGCTATAGTAAACCTTCGGGTCTGTCGTGTGGTCTGGGTTTTCAACACTTCAACACATTAACAATTACAATATGATTTGTGTCTTGATTTAGTGTAATTAAAAAATAATTCGAATAGATTTTTTCCTGTAGTTGGGAGGGGGGGGGGGGGTATCTTTAACCAGGTAAGTCCATCAGTCACAACCAGTGCATACTTTTAAATATATAAGTTAATTTCCTGGCAATCTTTATTAAACTTTTATTTACTTCAAACATTTTCAATGTAACAACTGATACTTTAACATTGAAAATTTTGACAATCAGTATGTACATACTGACTCTAGTTCTCCTTTAATGCTCGCTCCTTGTTTCTATGTGAATAAAAGATACCAATAGATCAAAATAAATGAACTGCTGCTTTTGAGAATATAAATTTATAATACTTTCTTAGAGAATCTGATTTGTCACCTAATTTTTTTTATGCCTGGTTTCTTTACAGAAGTATTAAAAAGTTATATACCAATAGAATAGGTGCTATAGATTTGAATTGATATCACCAGAAATAAACAAGTTGGTTGAGATTTGCACTCTAACTTAGTGTGTTACCTGAAAAATTTGACTTTCAGAGGAATAGCTTTTTGTTACATTAATTCAAATTTCATGTTATCTACTTTATATGTAACAAATAAATATATAATAGGCACTGATAGTGCCTAGCCTGCAGTTCGTGCTAACTGATATTTCACATAAAGTAGTTTCAACTTTTCTTAGACAGCAAAACTCTCATATAATTCCATATTTTAATAACTGAACATTCTAAATTGATATTTTGTCTCTATGATAACCATCTACGTAATATATGTATACGTAATAGATGAATGGAAACACATATGAGTAAATAGATTTTGTCTTTATGATAACCATCTACGTAATATATGTACATGTAATAGGTGAATGGAAACAAATGAGTAAATAGATACAGCTTTTCGAGTACATTCAAGTTAGTTTTAAATGCCTGAAATATAACTAAAATACTTGTTCATCAAAGACGTCATATGAAATATATTAGCTGCAGCCCCAATTTCAACTTCAAAATAGATCTGCTATTTATTTTGCTCATATTTGTTTCTCCAGTCATAATATTTTTGTGAAAATAGGTTGATAAGATTGTTTTGTTCTTATAGTTTTGCAACATTCTTATATATCAATTTGTGAGTAGGATATAATGGAGAAGACACTCCTATTGCAGATACTAGCATCCATGGACTAGTTTCTCACTTATTATATGCTCGTCATCATGAAATAATCAAAATTTGCAGTGGCAGCATGAAAGTTAGCATGCACCACAATTTTTTAAAACTTCTATGGAAACTAACATTTTCAGTTCTTCCACGTGGCTGGCTCAAAATTCATATACAATTTAGCTCCACATGAAGCTGCAAAGGCAAAGTCTATAAACACAAAGCCCATTTATAAAAGGCATTCTAAAATATATGGATGATATTCCTATTACAGATACCAGCATGAGCATTCTTGGACTGGTTTCATGCTTATTATGCATTCGTCAATATAGAATATCTGATATCTATAATGGTAACAAGAAACTTAATGTAGATCCAGGTATGGGTCATTATGGCAGTTTCCCCCCCCCCCCTTTTTTTTCAGATATAAGTGTCATTTCTTGTGATTCTATAGATTTACTTATAAAAGTTTATTGCAATGTCATAAATCCCAAAATGACATAAAATTCATTTTATTAGTCTAGTTTGCTTCATTTTATGATTAATCAAAAAAAAATTATCAGTTTCGATAACTATTTACTGATATACTACAAAAACAAATGTTCAATAAAAGAAACATATCAAAATAAATCCCATTTTATTTCTGCCTGAATCTACCCTTGTAATGTACTAACTGTAAACTTTGCAGCTACCTTTTAAATGTGGTTAACTGTACTCACGATTCATTAAATGATGATCAATTTACAAGGACCTAATTAACCTTCAGCTTTCTATAAGAAATTCGGATTGGCTCGACATGGATTAACATAAACACTATGTAATAAAAATTATAATGTTTTAAATTTGATTAAGTAGGTACTAGTTAATCAGGTTCAGTTAATTAAATATTTATAATTTTTCAAGATATTGTTCACCGGATGAACTAACATATGTTTTTTAGGTAATGCATATGGTTATTTTATTTGTACTGATTTTGTCTCATCAGTAGTACAGAAAATAGAATTTTGATGCATAAAAGTAAATTCCTGCCTTAGAGTAAAGGTAAAAATAATTTTCAAAAGTAAATAAAAACATCCCATTTAATAAACTAATATCTATATATTGCAATTGTAACAGTAGACAAAGAAATTAAAAAGCAGATTTAGTTTTAGCTAGAATCGTTGTATTATTAGAAAGAATTTGTATATATAGCTTGATTCAGTACTGTCTTATTATAGTGGCTCCCATAAATTTGATTGAGGCAAAGTCGCAGTTAAGATTTCGCCAAGGTTTTCGTTAACGAAAAAGCAATATGACAATAATATAAACACGTGCTGTTTCTTTAGGACTGCAAACGTTTGGTGAGATTTTACAACCTACCTTGGCGATACATCTCGGACACTTGGTGATTCATCCTCGGGGGCCGCTTTAATAAGGAAGTACCCTTGATTCTTTAAAATTATAGAAATATATTTAAGAAATATAATTTGTCTCTACACACCAATAGCATTACCAAGTAGGGAAATCATATTCCCTAGAAACCCATTTAAGTTCAGAGAAATGATATTTAGCGAAATGGGAAGCAAACTGTTTGGTTACCAATTCAACCCCCCCTCCCCTTTCTCAAAAAAGAATTGCCTGGGGACGCTACGCTACTGTTACATATATAATACTAACGTTAAAGGAAAATATTGTAATAGGATCAAATATTTGAATTATCAATGAATTTACATGTTTTTGAAAATATTCTTATTTTCGAATTGAATGTTTTTGAGATAAGCATGTGTACGTTTGTAATCAGTGATATCTCACAAATGATTCAAAAGTTAGTACTAATTTTCTACTACTCAATTGAATGTATCTTCAGGTAATGAAATATGGATAGTTATATTTTAATTTCAATATTTGTATAAAATTCATAACTTGTTGTCAAATCAAAACAAATTTTAATTTTATTTACATAAAAATGTTTCAAATATTTTGTTAAATCTTATATAGTCTAATTTCCCATTCTAATCATAATAGCTTACTGGCTGTTAAAAATTTGGCAGTTCACTACTGGGTACAGATCAAACTTCAAAGTATTTCATAAACATTAGATAATGGCTATTAGTGTTTGCTTTCTTCAGAATGTTACTTAATATCAATAAAATCTCAAAATCAACACCCATACAATTGAAATGAAACTTCATATATATGCTTTTTAAATTACAACTTGGTATATACATATAGAATATATATTAATTTTATTAGTAATTTCATTAATTTGTATACAATCTTTACACTCTTATACTATAACACACTACTGTGATAAACAAATTAACTATGAATCAGATTAAAAAATATATTTCTGTCTTCTACACAAATTTAATTAGCCTAGAAGGAAATAAATCAAAGTTTCTCCTTTAATTTAACTGATACAACAATAAAAACATCTGACCACTTAAGTTATTTAAACAGGCCAGGTGAAATATTGCAGTACAAGTTTTGATATATTCATATTTGGTCGGCGATCTTCTATCTAAAATTAGGTACTATAAAAAATAAGTTAGAAAATCATTCAATCGGTTTATTACAGATGTATAAGGTATAAACGTTCCAATGTCAGCATTTTACTCGCAAAGATTATAATAAATATATCATATACTACTTACCTAAATTTAAGACATTTTTGTTGTTTTACGAACGTGTATATATCGTGTATCAACGTTATATCTTTGCACTACTTCTTTTTATCATAATTTTCTTCCCGATTTAATACGAGAGATTAAATGTCAAAACGCTGTGCGTTTCCTATTGGCCAGTTAAATAGTAGCATTCATTCAAGGGTTGCATTTTTCTCTCTCAATATTTAGTTTGGCGCGTATTTCTTTCCTGCGCCTGCCATTTATTGACGTTTTTTATTTTTTACGTTACTTGTGTATTTTCATGATTAGCTCTTTGTTTTCAGACAGTTAATTATTTCTTCACATTGTATTATTTTATTAAAAAAAATGCATTGTATTTTATTATTAATTCCTCGCGTTAATAAGAAAGTTTACATCGTTCACTTGCTATGGATGACAATAAAGAATTGCAATTCCAGTACTGTGACAGTTTTTGTGAAATGCATGTCCACAACAGTATGACATAAAAAGTAACTTTTGCAAAATCTGTAATCATGAATATGTATGTACATGTATTGATGCAACATTAAAAATAAACATGTACAAACATATACATGCTGTGCAGTAACGTAACGTGAGATTTTTGACTGGGAAGGCTGAAAATTTGGTGTTACAAGTGAAATTTATATTGGAAATTGCATTTTCATAAGTTTTATGTATTGGTAAATAAAATAATTTTACATAAAAATGCAAAGAGTGGATGAAATGTACGAGATTTTAAAATGTTACCTATGTAAGATAAATACATACAAGATATAATAACATTTTAAATGTTTTCTTATTTCTAAATTAGATGAACTTTTACAATCATGTTATTAAATATAAAGTCATGGTCGCCCATAGGGGAGGTAAAGAGGGGTCACACTCCCCCCTGGACATTCTATATAACAAAGGTGAGCATGAAGCCAGTCAATGTTGTACATCATGTGCTTGAGTTTGCCCCCCCCCCCCCCCCCTTGTAAAAAGTTTTATAAGTACCTATGTATGAAGTAGAAATATATTTGAATATTATTACAAAAGTGATATAAAAAATATCAGTTTTGTAAATATAAACAGCTAGTATTAACGAAATAAAGCAATTCAAAGGAGTGCACTGAAAATGGGTGAGAACAATGTAATCAACAATGTCCTTAAACAATTTTGTATATTAATTATTTACAAATAGTATACTTTGAAAACTTAATATCTTAATTACAATATGCTAAAAATCCGCTAGAAAATTATTAATGGTTTTTGTTTGACTGAGATTATCGTGCAACGTGATTTTTAAAGGGAAATCAGATGTATTCTTTCTAAAATCTATTTCTGATCTATTCTTTCTATTCTTCTGATGTTTCGTCATATTGTTTTTGTGACTAAATTTGCTTCACAAATAACATTACTACTAGTGTGTTTCTTCATCTTGATATTGTTTAAATTTAGGCGAATGTCATGTTATTCGTCGAAAATGCTTCATATTTTTAGTATTACATATGACGTCTTTTGCGAAGATTAATTAATAGAACCATGTTTGACCCAAAATAGCGGATCCATTAGCCTTGCCCAAGAAATTTTCATTCATGAAAAGTCACATCCTATATTCAATTATTGTCTTAAGTTACTCTGTTTAAAGGGATTTAAATGGGGGAAGACATAGCCACACCTTTCTGGAAGCTAGCTTATAGTTCTAGCTTATCAGCCAGGATGGAGTTTAACAGGTAGGCAGGCCTAATACCATGATTCTTTCAATGCACAGTGAAGGCTAGATGATATCAGCTTCTAGATATGCGTTTTAATGAGAAAAATACTTTGAAACGTCTCATTTTTAGTAAGTAAAGTTGTTGTTGTTGAAACCCAGACCGTCCGACCTACCAGAAAGGTGTAAGGTAACTGTTTGGACGGCCGGGAAGTGCCACCCACAATTTAGACCGGAACCCAGTGGGGGAGGCATCCACAGGGACCGTACCCTCCTTCCCCTACCACCAACCTCTCGGAAGGACTTTCGGACCCACATGTTTAACGTGATCGTACTCCGCATGAACACGGCGTTATGGGAACACGTCACCAAAAAATAGGTTTAAAACTCTTTATTAAAATCTCCATTTTACGACGTACAAAATTACATGGTCAAAACGCTCTTCACCAGTGGCGAAGTGAAAATAAGGTATGAACAAGTGCTTAAATATAGGCCATAACCACCAGACAAAATTTACATATCATCAATTTAGTAATTTACATTTTTTTGAAAACGAGGCATTTAAAATATAAATAATTATGAAATACAAATTACAATAAAAGGTAAAGGTTCATAACCAATATGAATGTCGTCAAACAAGGGAGCTCAGCTTCTGAGCCTCAATGGACTCTATGCCATTGATGGTGTGCAGCATTTTCTGTCAGAAAAATCTTTGGCAGAAAAAAAATGAGAAAGTTGTTGATAAAATGATGGAAAGTGAGTTTTAAGGATCTCCTTAATGAAAATACAATTTCCACAAAGCCAGACCTCAAACAAAATTAAGCCATATTATTCAGTTGGTAAATACTGTACCTCTTAATCATGAAACTGAAAAAAAAATTTGTAAACGTCTGGACGATATAATTTCTATAACTAATGAAGGAAATAGGGGTCAAATCTAAACTGAAACAACCAATAAAGGAAGTTACTGAAAATAGAGTGTTAATCAATATTTTTTTCAACAAAAAAGAAACACATCAGTGTTGAGCCAGTGGCAAAACCAAGCCGTCAATATAAGCAGGAAGTAACAGAATTTGTTTGTAGTGGGAGTGATACTCCTATAGTAAAAATTCATGATTCATTTGATCATACTTGCAGTAAATACAGTAATGAACCAATTATTTGAAATCCTTCAGACAGCTAGTTTTCCGGATTTCTGATCCATCGCCAAAACGGCTGCTAAACAAGATATTACGTTGATTTGGCATTATTGTCTATTCTCTGTACTATGCTGAATACACTATAAACCTTTATATATTTTATAAATTACATTTATTTTATAATTTAAATCTTTATAAAATATAAGTCAATGTAAATAATCTTACTCTGTTGTTTTAAATCCGCGACTTTGACAGTCCAATAGTTAAAATAACTAAATTTGAAAAACGTCCATATTTTCGAGGTTCTGTATTTGTTTTATATCATAAAACCACTATATACATTTAAAAAAAAGAAGTATTTTGTTTTTAATCTTGTTTATATTAAAGGAAATTAGCAATTTTCATTGAAAACGCACACACGAAAAAAGATTTTAAATTTTTTCCAGATAATTGGTCCATTACTGTATTACATTTTTAGCTATAATGAATCTGAATGTAACTGCCGCTTGTAAAAACATAAATTCTGTGATATAAGCAGATATTAAAATTAAGCTATTACAATTGTTTCAAATGCATTATGAGTCCCCTTCATCAGGTTATAAAAGTGATGTGTATTAATTAAAACATTAAATACAATGGCAGTTGTATTTAACCATTTGATTAGTATACTCTTTGATTTATTTTTCCTTTTTGTTTATTTTATGCTTATGAGGTCCTTAAAATAATTGTACACATATTTTTCATATCTCTGCTTCTATCAAGGAATTTGAATATTTTTAATTGTTGTTAACTAATTTATAAATTATTTTATTAATTTTTTTACATTTGTCATAAAAGAGAACTGCTACTTTTGCTCTGACTTATATGTTGATCATCATGCTTTTCAGCAATTGATACTGATATTGGATCAGAATTTTTTTGTTCAGCACCTAAAGTATTTAAACATCCAATATTAAATTCACTCACATTAGAGACTACTGACAGTTCCAATTTTTTTTTTTTTTTTTTTTTAATATAAAGACTTCTTTAGAACAGTTTTCCAAATTACACTATGGACGTTTTCATTAGCATTTTGTGTCTTACCTGTAATACACTGTGACAATAATTCATTATGTACAAATCTTTGATACACTGGCAATATTTTCGAAACAACATCTTCATATAGTATGGTTTTCATACTTCAATGAGGTTTTGGCCTTTCTTTATTCGCGATTGATCACTTTGGGATATTTATTGTGTTCTGAGAAATTGTCAGTAGATGAACAGTGCAACAAAGTAACATAGATGGTATTTTTCATCCTGTCAATATCCGACACATTGCCTTTTATAGATTTCCCATGGAAGTTAGTGAATTTCACAATTGTTTTACTTTCAAACTACCTTTTTTATGACCTCCGATGGTAACACTTTTACTTCGTCATTCTTTAACCCCAATCCAGTTCCCAATCATTTCGCCATATGGTTGATGCATTCTTCCTTTGTAATTTTTACATCACTACCATAAACATTCAACTGCAATAAATGTTTGTAAGTCCATCCACCATCCGAAACTAAGCTTGCATATTTCATTCCATGATCAAGAGATTGTTTCCAAAATATTTCTGCAGCTATCATTTCCATTGAACCCTAGAATCCATCATAATTTCATGAACACTCATACTTTTGACCTTGAAACCAAATGTTGCATTAAACACTATTTTCCTTCAAATTTCTCTTCGCATTTGTGCATTTTGGGTAATATTTTAACAAAATTCCATAGTCAATCGCAAGATTTGTCAAAATATCAATGGCAATTCCTATTCCGTAAATTGATGTGTGTCCACATTTCTACCGAGTTGCATCATAAGAGACAATATCGATGAAGTTGCCATCCACGATACACAAGGTTCTTTGTAATTTTCCTGCACAATATTGCGAGCAATCAGAAGTACATCCTGGTTCAAGTGCTTCCGTTCTTTAGACAATTATAAAATGTCTTCTTATCCATGGTTTGAATTCCAAGGTCACTTCCAAAGCTGCGTGACCTATTCCAATTTTTGAAATTATGAGTCTTTTATTTGCATTGAAGCATTTTTGAATTATTTACACAAGGACTGGAAAATGTTGATCCAAATATTTTTCCACAGATTTTACAAGTCGATTAAATTTTTGTGAGTACCCAAACATTCCTTTGGAAATTACATCTAATGAGTTTGATATATATCAATTGAAGCTGCCCATCGCTTGTGAGCTTTATTTATAGTTGCTTGTTTTTTTTCTATCTCTTTTTCTAAAAAAAACAAAATTTCGGCTTATGATAATGCTTACTTATCATATGCATTGCTAATAGAAAAGTTCTTTGAAACTATAAAAACAAATTACAAATACAACTATGAAAATGTAGCTGTCAGTTCTGTAAAGAACTTTTATTATTCGAAGTAAACGAAGAGAAGGTAAATAACAGATGCAAGGTAAACGAACAAATACTGTCAAAGGTACTAACTAACTAACTAACACACTCTCCTAGAGTGTAGAGGCTGGAACTTGGCACTCCGCCTTCTGTCCCAAGGGGAATGTCAAAGGTACTGAATGTAAATAAGCACTTTCAAAAGAAGTCACAGTTAAAAAAATTGCTGCCAAATTGTAATAAACATGGGGTTGCTAAAATATAACGTTTACTCGGTACACTGAACTAAAACAGTCAGTTATAAACTGTGAGTGACAACTGGTCCATGTTTATGATTTGGATAATAGCTTTTGGCTGGGGAAATATTTTAATAATAGTTGGATTTGAATGCAGTTTTTTGTAATTTATGTAAGATAATGTGTATAATAATACTATGCAAAACAAAAATTTTTGCATAAATTTGTCGATTTTTGATAATTTGAATGTCCACTGTCCCCTTAAAGATTTTTTTTTCCAGAACTTGCCCGGAAGTATCCTTGTACTAAATTTCATAGTTGACATTGCTTCGATTTTCTGTGATAATATCAGAAAGCAGACAGAAATATTGATTTTTTGCTGACTTTCATTATTTGAGATTAATTTTATTTACTTTTAGTTAAATTGATAATTTTTAATAGACCCTACCACATAAATAAAAATTCACCGGATTCTAAATGTGTTTATGAAATAATACCATTTGTGAATCATAAAGAGATGAAAACAGATTTTGCCACATATTTGATATTTAAATGTTTTAAATTTGTTAACACATTGATTTGGTACATTCCAATTATGATTGCAGGTTTAATTACCAAGTGTAATACATCAATGTGTGAAATATTATAATACTATTTGTAGTACAGTAAATTATTTTGTAAAATATTTTGAACCAATATGCTTTTATTGCTTTATAATAATATTTTTTTTATATATATGGGGGGGAAGGGGTTATGATATTAAAAAGAAGAAATTGATTTCTATGAAATTAAGTGCAATTGTTTTTAAATGATGCAATCTTGAAAAAATTCCTAAAATTGAATAGAACAGAACATGAATGGATTAATAATGGATTTTTTAAAAGTATAGAATACATTGCAAACAATACATTTTACTGTAAAAACATATCCATAATATTTTTTTTTGATTTTTAAATCATTGATCTATATAAATTCAGAATCTATTAATCTGTAAAAAATATACTAATAAAAGCACCCAAATGATTAAAAATTCAGAACACATTAACCAATCCGAGTGCTTCAACTAACTAGCTTTTCTCGGAAAAAGGTTTTACACATTTACTAGAAACTAAAAGAAAAAGAAAATTCCAACTTTTATCGAAGTATTTTTATTGTAGACATATTTGCAAAGTTGATGAACATAAGCATGGCAAAAAATTTTGTAAACGAAATCGTGGTAGTTTATTTTGCTAATGAAATATATAATACGTACTCTAAAATATATTTCGTTATGCCTAACGTAATGCATGATATTAGAAATAATTTATAAGCAAAGCTGTACTGTTTGACCATTCACATATTTATAAACAAAGCTGTAACTTTTGATTTCATGAACAGTAAAACTGCATAATACACTTTTACAGTAAGTAATTCCCGGTTATTGTAGGATTCTGTACGCAACAAAACAAAGCAAACGCTATTTGTTATTGCAGAATCGTTTTCAATGAATTTATATTAAGTTACTTGCGCCATTTCTAGCGATAACTTCGTGGAACAATAGTAGTGTCGTACAAGACAGAGCACCAGGCGCGAAGCGCCTTTAATCTCCAGTTTCAATATGTGGTTCTTATCGTCAAACTGTGACATTAATTCAGTGACCCTAATTGGAGGTTCGAGGTTTTTATTTACTACTTTTTATTATTTGTCCTAGCTCCTAGTGTGGCAGTTTGTTGCACATTTAGAGTTTAAGCAGTTTGGGGGTTGATGCAGATCTAAGGGTTACCTAGCGTTTTGGCAGTTTAGAGTTTAGAATATTTTTTTTATAAAATAAAAGTCGCGAGTTTTATTTAAAAATCAGATGTTTGAGGTGGGATCTTTTAATTCCGATTATCGATGTTTAGAACAGCGCGGGGTCTCTTACGAGATTTGGCCTTGCGATGATCATAGTCATGCAGATTGAATAACAGTTCGTTTGGGACAGATGGCAAATTTCTGTAAAATTTAAGCGCTAGCTTTTTAATTTGGGCTCTAACAGTTTTTATTTTGAAGTCATTCCTAATTACCGAGTTTCTTAAGTACCTGGGAGCTTTCCTGATAATCCGTAGGATTTTGTTTTGTTTTGTCTCTAGGAGGTCTATTGTAGTTTTACAGGCATATCCCCATACGGGTGCTGCATACAGCATTCCCGGGCGGATGACCGATTTATAAATTAGAAGTTTATTTTGATAACTTAGATTTCCGTTTCCTATCATTGGGTATAAGGCTCCTGTGGCCATATACGCTTTTTTGATTAAGTTCGTTACGTGCTGTTTCCAGGTTAGGTGGGAATCTATCGTTACACCTAGGTATTTAGTAGATTTTTCCGCTTTTAGGGCATGGTTGTTTATGTACAGAGGCGGCGGAGGTTTACGTTTTCTAGAGAAATAAATCCAATGACATTTATTGGGGTTTAATTTTATTCGCCATTTTTCCAGCCAAGTTTGGAGTATGTCTAAGTGTTGTTGTAGCTGTCTGTGCATTACTGAGACATAGGGGTGTTTTGCAAGTATCGCACTGTCGTCTGCATAGAGTGCCAGCTCTGTGTTTGGAGTCCTAGGGATGTCGTTCAGGTATATGTTAAAGAGTGTCGGGCCCAGGATAGAACCTTGCGGTACACTACTTTTAATGAGCTTGGGTGTAGATAAGTTACCTCCTACTCTGACTTGAAAGTGTCTGTTATTTAAGTATGAGATTAAAAGTTTGACAAGAGCGTCAGGGACTTTTAAAGTGATCAATTTGTACGCTAATCCACAGTGCCATACTTTATCAAAGGCTTTTTGTATGTCCAGAAAAATCGCAGCTGTGGGTGTCTTGTTATTGAGACCAGAAGATATGTACTCTACCACTCTCAGCAATTGATGAGTGGTGGAGTGCTTTGGCCGAAATCCAAACTGCTCCGGAATGATAATGTCATTCTCACTAAGGTGCGTGTTCAGTCTCTTAAGAATAATTTTCTCAGTAATTTTACTAAGTGTCGGTAGCAAGCTAATTGGTCTGTAGTTGGCTGGAATTGTGGCATCCTCACCAGGCTTATGGATTGTTATAATTATCGCTTCCTTCCATTCTTTGGGGAAATAGTTTAGTTTTAACATTTTATTTATTAAGATAGTCAAGTAACATATTACGTTTAAGGGTAGGTTTTTAACCGCAATATTTCTGATTTTGTCGTGCCCTGGGCTTATACGGTTTTTGAGATTTTTAATAATTTCTACTATCTCCTGCGGGGTAGCTGGGTCAATCTCAGCCGTTACTGGGGAATTCCTGAAGTTAGTTAAAGTTTGACTAACCATTCTTAGGGTCAGTGGCGCACCCACGGGGGGGGCCGAGGGGGCCCTGGCCCCCCCCTTGGGCTGACAAAGCAAAACGCGAAGAGCGCTGTCAGCACAAGGGAGAACTAGGTCTGCCTTCGAGAAAGTATAAAAAAAAAACATTTACAACCATTATTGTAATAAATAATTTTAATCATTGTGAAGAAAACAATTCCAGCATATCCCAACACTTACACTGAATGTAATTATACATATAAAGCTCTTTATCGTACTGTACAAATTATAAATTAATTCGCACTAAAGGCGCCAATTCTGGAAACCCGTTCTTCTTAAGACGTTTCTACCTGTGATTGAATTTAACTAATGGACTCGTCCAAAATCACGTGACCCAAATGCCTTCTCGCTGGAGTCGTACTAAACCAGTGCTGTGTAGAGTGACGTCACAGGCGCCTCCGTGGCCCTATATAAAGAGTGAACGGCGGGGAAGCGGCTGTTCGCTCGAAAACTCGAGGATTTCGTTTACCCAGTGAGAAAATTGTGGAAGTGAATAAATAGATCGTGCCAACGCTTCGCGAATTAAGTGTTGCTGTGAGTTGAAATAAAGTGCGACGTTACGACACAAGGTGATAACAGTGAATTGGTAGTTTCGGAACGAGGGCCTGCGTGGTGAATAGCTGAATTTAATAATGGTCCTGAACTTTCAACTGATCTTACAGTGAAATGCATCTTTAACGATCAGTGTGTGTGTTTATGTGCGTATTTCGGCTATATAGCAAATTTTGTTCTTGAATAACTGAGGAGCAAGGTAAAAAAAAAAGACAATGAGTGAAAAACGAAAAGGGCTAGGCCAACAGACACTGGGAAATTATTTAAAAAAAAAAAAGTAAGATTGAAAATAGTGACGTTCCCAACGACGTTTCCCTGAGCTCTTGTTACATTGATGAGGCTGCAGTCGAAGCAAGCAACAGCCGTGACCCCGGGCTGTCTTCAAACTCTTGTGAGGAGGTAAAGGTAGGACAAAACACAATACCAAACACAGTTGAAATAGAAATTCTGGCTGCAGATATTTCTAATTATGTCAAGAAATCTAACCTCACAGATGAAGATAGGATAACAGCGCTAAAAAATCTTTGGGAACCATATGCAAATTACAGTTTTCCTGCTACTGTCACTAGTGCTGTATCAAGTCAAGGAAAACCTCACCACACTCGGAAGTTCTGCTCATCTTGGCTGAGTAAGCATAACTGGCTAGCTTACTCAAAGGCAGAGGACAGTGCCTATTGCAAATTTTGTGTTCTCTTTGCACCCCATGAAGTCGGTTTAAGATCCACACAAGCTACAGGTCAACTTGTTTCAAAAGGATTTAATAATTGGAAGAAGGCCTTGGAGAAGTTCAGTCAACATGAAAATTTTTTCTATCATAAGGATTCAGTTCTCAAAGCCGATGAGTTCTTAAGGGTCACGGAAGGAAAAACGGTTCCTGTGGATCAAGTAATGGACAGAGGAAAGCAAAAACAAGTTTTGCAGAATAGGGCTATTCTTAAACCTATTATCAAAACAGTGATTTTTTGTGGAAGGCAAGGGCTGGCCATGAGAGGGCATAGAGACTGTGGGGATTTGGACGTATTGTCAGAACCATGCCAAGGCGAAGGAAATTTTAGAGCCCTTTTGCGACTCCGAGTTGATGCAGGAGAAGAAATACTGAAAACTCATCTACAAGGTTGTGCAAAAAATGCAACTTACATAAGTTGGAATATACAAAATGAGATTATTTCAGCATGCAATGATTCCATTGTGAAGCACATAGCAACTGAGGTGAATGAGGCCAAATGTTTTGCGGTTTTATGTGACGAAACCACAGATATTGCAACGGTAGAGCAAATGACACTTTGCGTTCGTTACTTGAAACGGTTTGAAACAAATTATAAGTATAAAATTGAATTTAAGATAGTGGAGAACTTCCTTAAGTTTGTGCCCCTGACTGAAACTACAGGTCGAGCAATTGCAGATGCTATTCTTAAAGGCCTTGCAGACTGCAACATTGATACGTCTTTCCTCCGTGGACAAGGGTTCGATGGAGCTTCTGCAATGAGTGGAGAGTACAATGGCGCCCAAGCAATTATATATGAGCAACACCCCAAAGCCCCCTACGTTCATTGTGCATCACACTGTTTGAACTTAGCCATAACTTATTCATCTAGAGTTCCGGATATCCGAAACAGCTTTGGAATAATAGGGAAAATCTCTAGTTTTTTCAACACACCAAAACGAAACCTTGTTCTCACCAGCAAAATTAATGCAGCTAATCAGGGAGAGACAGAAATCAGTGCCAAAAAACTGAAGAAATTATGCCCTACTCGTTGGGTGGAGAGACATGATGCCGTCACAGTTATGGTTTCATTGTTTGATCAAGTAATCGAGGCTCTGGAGGAGATTACTACCTGGAATGACAAAGAGACATCAACAGAGGCTCATACCTTGTTATGTTCAATGTTAACATCACAGTTTGTCATAGCACTTGTTTCAGCTGACAGATTACTCAGCTACAGTGTTCGTCTGAGTGAAAAGCTGCAGGAAGTTAACCTTGATCTGGCAACTGCTGTGAGTGACGTAGAAGACGTTTTGAAAGCTATATCTATAATTCGAGAGAACGCAGAGAACGAGTTTCACCATCTGTTTGAATAAGCTGTTAAGAAGCTGGAACAGCATGGAGAAAACATTACTCTACCACGCCGTGCCACCAGACAAATTTATAGATCAAATTTCAACGTACAGACTCCTGAAGAATACTACAGACTTTCTATTTTCATTCCATGGATTGATAATTTCATCACTCACCTCCATGAAAAATTTCTCAAACATAAGGAATTTCTACAAAGTTTTGCATCTGTCATTCCGAATGGAAGGCAGCCGACACTGGAAGAAAACGAGAGATTTGTTGCCTTATCAAGGAAATTTGCAGATGATTTAGGACCCAGATCAGATAATACTCTAAAAGCTGAACTACATCTGTGGTACATGAAGGTCTTTGCATTGAACAAGAAAACTAAAAGCCCAATCGAACTGCTTAACTTTTGTGACCAAAGGACTTTTCCAACTGTGTTTGAACTTTTAAAAGTGTATGCCACCCTCCCAGTATCAACAAGCAGTGCTGAGAGGTCATTCTCCACAATGAAGAGGTTGAAAACTTACTTGAGAAACAGTATGAGTGAAACCAGACTGAATGGACTGGCGTCAATGAACATTCACCGTGAAGTGGAAATTGATCCAGACCAGATAATTAATGCTCTGGCTACAAAGAAAAACAGGAGGCTGGACTTCGTTTTATGAATATGTATAGATCATAATTGAATAATATAACAATATGTAATCATGAGAGAGTGGTTGAAAACAAGTATACAGTATAAGCAGACCAGAACAAATAATTTTATCTTCATCTATTTCTTAATTTGTGTTGTTTTGTATAAATATCTACCACTACTTCTTCTAATCATTCAATTCTCTTGCACTGCACTAAAGAATTGTTAGTAATTTGATAAAAATAAATGTACAAAAAAAGACAACCGCCTTGTTAATTGATATGGCCTCTGATCATTTTTTCTCGGAAAATTTATCGAGGAGTCATCCTCCTTCATAAAAATTTTGTGCACCAATGGCCCCCCCCTTAGGAATATTCTGGGTGCGCCACTGCTTAGGGTGTCCTGACACATTAGATCGTGGTTTGGTTGGAATTGTTTTTCATAATGGCTTGCGAGCGCCTCGGCTTTTTCCTCGTCTGAGTACGCGATTTTAGCACCATCTATTAGTGGCGGGAGCTTAATTTGAGGTTTCCTGAGTCTTTTTGCGAATTGCCAGAGCGATACGTCTTCTGGGCTAAGGGATTCGATTAGTTCTTTATACTGTTGCTGCTTTTCTGCGACAATTTTTTCCCTGATTTTGCACGTGAGTCTGTTAAGCTCCCTTTTAAGGGCGGGGTCTCTGTTAGCCTGCCATGTCTTACGTATTCTATTCCTTTGCCTGACTAATTGTTTGACATGGTGGGAAAGTGTGGGCATTTTTGGAGACTCACGATGTGTTGTAGCAGAGGCAATTGCTCTCTTGATTTCTGTTGTGAGTGTGTGCGTGGCAGAGTCAATATCCGCCGTGCTCATTACGTTAGGTACTGCTAAGTGCGGCTCGAAGAGTGCTCTTTTGAATACTTCCCAGTTGACCCTCTCTTGTCCCAAAGAAGCTGGAAGAGGCGTGTTCAGGTCGAATGTCACCAGTACCGGTAGATGATCCGAGTCAAATTCATCCAGGGTACTAATAGTGTGAGCGTAATCTATGTTTCGCGTTAGGACAAAGTCTATGAATGAGCCGTTGGCGCCTGAGAAGCAGGTTGGTGTCGACGGTACAATAATGTTAGTGTTTGTAGTGTTCAGCAGTCTGTGTATCTGTGTACCGCGTGAATTGGCTCTCCTACAGCCCCACGCTCGATGGTGTGCGTTGAAGTCGCCTGCGAGTATCGTGTTTGGATATTGCGCGAAAAGCAGTTCCAGTTGCGCAGCTACATCTACCCTACTCATATTTTTGACATATGTTGAGGTTAGGATAAACGGGCTAGTATTATTAATTTTAATTTTTATACTAGTATTTTCTATACTTTGAAGATTTATGCTTTTTAGTTCCTCGTGGGGAATATTTCTTTTAATGTATATTGCTGTTCCTCCATGGGGCGTTCTAGCATTAGGATTTGAGCTAAGATTATGATAACCAGAGTAGTTGGCTATGTTTAGTTTTTTACTTTCTCTAACTTTAGTTTCCTGAATTAATAAGGCGTCTACTTCATTTTCGTTCACATAGTTCCTAAGTTCATTTATTCTTGGAGATATGCCGTTCGCATTCCAAAATATTATTTTAAAGGATTCTTTTTGGGACCTAGCCATGACGGGTTTGATTCTCACTGTTACTTTTAAAATCCGCGATTATTTTAAGGGCCTCAAAGACCATTACCATTGGATCGCTCTTTTTTTGCACTAGTTCTGCGAACTGCATCAACAGACGTTTTATGTCGTCCAGATTAAACATGCTGATAAATCCTCTGATGAGGTTGAGGATATCCTCCATCTTTTCAGCATCAGATATATCAGCATGTTCAGTCTCGGCTTCCATTTCCTCAGCCTCAACCGCGGTTTGCACTTTTTTGTGAGTGTCCTTTTGGAACTCGATAGTTTTTTGTTTTTTTCCATCCGTTTTAGCTAACAGCTGGGTTTGCGCGAGCTCTTCTTCCTCCCTGACTCGTTTAGTATCTTTCCATTCCTTAACTTTCCCATCCAGTCTATCCTTTGCCTGTCTGGCTTTTTCTAACTCCGATCTCTTTTTAATTGCAGCTGTAGCTGCTCTAACTTCCTCCAGAGTCAATTCTCTGGAGGTCGAAGGTTTGGGGGCCTGCTCTTGCACCGATCTGGTAGGTGCTGTAGGTTGGTGCCTGTTTAACTGTGGCACTATGTGCGAGGAGCCCTGAGGGGGTGCCTGGGGGTTTGGTCCGAGGGCCTTTTGCCTCCAAGGGGGTATCTGATTTTTTGGGGGAGGGGGGGCATACCCCGGTGCCTTTCCCTTGTTCCAGGGGTTCTTCGGGCATTGCCTGAAGTTCGCCGGGTGGTCTCCATTGCAGTTTGCACACGTCGCCTTCTCTGTCCTAGGTCTCTGGCAGTCTCGTGTGAAGTGTCCTTCACCACACTTCAGGCACTTTGGCGGCATACTGCAGTTCTCAGATGAGTGGTTGAATTGCTGGCACCGGTAGCAAATTTTAAAGCCCCTAGCTCTGAAGGCCTCTACCTTCACAGCCAAGTACCCTAATCTTGTGAGTCTGTAGACCCTCTGCCAGTCATCGGTAGGCCTAAGGCTGACTAAAAAGATCGGCAGGGGTAATCTAGTTTTGGTGTTTCTCAGTTGAGAAACCCGGACTACATCTAATCCATTGGATGTTAGAGTCAATTTTATCTCCTCAATGTCATAGCTGGTTGGTAGCCCCTTCAAAACTACCTTTTTCGGCCTTTCAGTTTTGAGGTTTAAACTATGGAAGGGGATTTTCTCGCTAGACAAATGGCGCTGAACAACCCTATAGGAGTCAGCGTCATTGGGTATCAGTTTGAGCATATCTCCTGTCAATTTTCCAGATACTTTATTTTCTGTAATTTCATTTAGCTTTTTAAGGAGAGCCTGGTAGTTGTCTCTAAACTTTATGAAGAAACACTCTGCTTTTGGTTCTTTTTTTTCTACATTCATAACATTACTATTTTCAACCGCTTTAGGTTTAGGTGCACTTTTAAACTGCACAGGTTGTGCAGCAATTTCAGCATAAGTCCTAGTTCTAACATTTTCATTTTCAGTTACAACACTATCACTAACCATTTCATTTACAACACTATCACTAGATTTTAAGTTTCCATCCTGGTTTTTAGTAGGCGTTCCCTTAGTGGGAGACTCCTCTATCCTAGGCCTTTTACATGGATTTACAACCGTTTCAGTTTTGTCAGAAAGTTTAATTTCATTAATTAATCCTATTTCTAGCAGTTTAGCTTTAACTACAACATTACTAACACATACATTACTATCCTCAAGTGATTTAAAGATTACGTACATTTCACTATCCATAAATTTAGTCATGTCACGGTAAGACAGAAAAGAATACACAAAATTGAACGAACCTATAATCCGGGAGACTTGGTCCTGTTCCAGTTCGATGAGTCCATTCTTGAGCATATCCCTGATATGCAGAGTCAGCGTGTAGATAACCAGTCCTAAGAAGTTGACGACTTGCATCACATCAGTTGGCCACGTGAAACACGATCCATCCTGCGGCAGAGAGTCGCTGTATAAGTTCATGGCATCCTTGAGAGGCCGAGCACAATCTCCATCAAGCTCACTTGCAGTAATCCTCGTAAGCTCCAGATGATCCTTGTCCAAATCCATAACGTCAGTTGAGAGCAACCCAAAAAGTCACTACCACGTGTAAGGCACACGTGGTAAATCCAAAGTTGAGATAGCACGAAAAGCACAAAATGGCGGAAATCCGCACACAATAAAGATGATAATTACTTAGCCCGACGTGTTCTATCGTAACTTGATAGCGCGCCCAAGCGTAAGCAAGAAAGTCACCACAAGGTAAAAGCAGCAGCTTCGCAAAATCACAACCTCACACTTCGCTGGAAAACAGCTCAATAAAGCTGAACAAAGAATACGTAGAAGTAGTGTCGTACAAGACAGAGCACCAGGCGCGAAGCGCCTTTAATCTCCAGTTTCAATATGTGGTTCTTATCGTCAAACTGTGACATTAATTCAGTGACCCTAATTGGAGGTTCGAGGTTTTTATTTACTACTTTTTATTATTTGTCCTAGCTCCTAGTGTGGCAGTTTGTTGCACATTTAGAGTTTAAGCAGTTTGGGGGGTTGATACAGATCTAAGGGTTACCTAGCGTTTTGGCAGTTTAGAGTTTAGAATATTTTTTTTTATAAAATAAAAGTCGCGAGTTTTATTTAAAAATCAGATGTTTGAGGTGGGATCTTTTAATTCCGATTATCGATGTTTAGAACAGCGCGGGGTCTCTTACGAGATTTGGCCTTGCGATGATCATAGTCATGCAGATTGAATAACAGTTCGTTTGGGACGGATGGCAAATTTCTGTAAAATTTAAGCGCTAGCTTTTTAATTTGTGCTCTAACAGTTTTTATTTTGAAGTCATTCCTAATTACCGAGTTTCTTAAGTACCTGGGAGCTTTCCTGATAATCCGTAGGATTTTGTTTTGTTTTGTCTCTAGGAGGTCTATTGTAGTTTTACAGGCATATCCCCATACGGGTGCTGCATACAGCATTCCCGGGCGGATGACCGATTTATAAATTAGAAGTTTATTTTGATAACTTAGATTTCCGTTTCCTATCATTGGGTATAAGGCTCCTGTGGCCATGTACGCTTTTTTGTTTAAGGATACCACAGTTTACCACAGTTTATATAATAGTGGATATATATAGTATGATATATAATAGTATATATAATAGTATGATATATAATAGTGGATATATAATAGTATGTTATATAATAGTGTGATATATAATAGTATGATATATAATAGTATGATATATATAGATATGATATATAATAGTATGATATATAATAGTGGATATATATAGTATGATATATAATAGTGGATATATAATAGTATGATACCACAGTTTTATATAATAGTGGAATGTCGAAGAAATAAGTTATTCTTATACCAATGTATTTGTTTGAGTAGTTGACATGGGGTGAGTGTACGATGTGATATAGCTTGGCTCTGGCTATGTGGAATTTTTTTATGGTGGTTTCAATGTGTTGCTTAAAATAAAGTTTTTTGTCAAAAGTTATGCCAAGATATTTACAATTATTCGTGTACGGTATGGGAGTGTTATTAATATTAATGGGGGGGGGGGAGTTGTTTCTTTTTCATGTAGAAAAGGATGCAGTTGGTTTTCTTTGGGTTGATTTTTATTTTCCACTTCTGAAATCAGGAGGAAAGTATGTTTATGTGTTTTTGTAATCGGGAGCGCACGAAATTAAAGTTGGAGGATCTAGTGTATATTGTCGTGTCGTCCGCATAAAGAGCGATGTGTGTGTGTGGTGAACTGGGTATGTCGTTAATGTATAAGTTGAAGAGTGTCGGGGCCAATTGGGATCCCTGTGGGACTCCGGCACTCACAGGTCGGTGTGTTGAGTAAGTGTTGTTGAAGCGGACTGTGAAAGATCTGCAGCGAAGGTATGAGTATATAAGGTGTATAAGAGCATCTGGGAAGTTTAGCTTAATTAATTTGTATATTAGAGCATCTTCCCAGATGCGATCGAAGGCCTTCGCTACGTCAAGGAGTATGGCTCCAGTTGTAAGTCCGATATTCATTCCTTCGGAGATGAACTCAGTGACTCTTAACAACTGGTGTGTTGTGGCATGTTGTGGGCGAAAGCCAAACTGTTCGGGTATAATTATGTTTTGCTGGTTGATGTAGTTTTTAAGACGCGTATGTATGATGCGCTCAACAAGTTTGCTAATAGATGTGAGAAGTGTGATGGGCCTATAGCTTTGTGGGATGGTTGGGTTTTCTCCGGGTTTCAGAATTGGAACAATTATGCCGGTTTTCCATTTCTTAGGGAAATAGTTGTAATGTAAAATAGCATTGGTAAGTAGAGTTAAAAAGTATATAATGTTGATGGGGAGAGATTTTATTGCTTTGTTGTTTATTTCGTCAATACCAGGAGACTTTCTGCCTTTCAAGTTCTTAATTTCGGTGGGCATTTCGGATGGGGAGGTTGGATTGGTTATGTGTGTAGGGGCGTGTTTATGAAGTTTTGGACTGTGTTTTTGACTTCAAGTTCGGTGTCCTGGCATGTTAATTCTTTATTAATAGTAAATTGGGATTGGTAATTATCTGTCAGGGTATTTGAGATTTCAGAATTTATTTGGGTAGTTCCTTTGTCTGTAATCATATGAGTGGTTCCTTTATTTGATTTTTTAATTATTTTTAGAAAATTCCATATTGAGTTATCCTGAGGTGCGAGTGAGTTTATGTATTCTTTCCCAGGGGGGTGCCACTCCGCTGCCTCGAACATTACCTGTGACGTCAGATGGAGTGAACTTCCAGTAACGACACAAAGCGTCACAAGATGGCGCGGCAATCGCCGCCTGAGATTATATATACATCTCGCCTGAGAGTGCCGGCGAAATATTTGTTTCTCAAGCTGTTTCAATTTGATCGTTTGTTGCGGTTGTTGTTCCATCACCTGAATGGTTAAAAACTGTTGAGCAAAATGGAGGTAATTTTTGGAATGTTCCATGGACAGTCATTATCAAAAGCAGATAAAGTTGTAGAAACTTTATGTAATCATATACAAGAGAAATTTTTAGACTTACATAAAAGCATTATAAAAGTGTATGTCCGAACAAGAACCTTCATTCGAATGCGGTACTTAAATACAGAATATGCTCAGAAGCAGAGGGAAAAAAAAGTCCAAGAAATGGATTAATTTCCGTAGCCCACATTAGCCAAGATATTTCTTTTTTTTATGTGAAGAAGTAAGTGTTCTTTTTGTAATATAATGTATATTTTAGAGTAGTGTTTCCCAACCCTTGCAAAAGATACAAAATTAAAAAAAGTGTGTGTGTGTGTGTACCCAATGAAGAAACTAAATGCTTGTTATGAAACTAAATGCATTTACAGGGGGTATTATTTAATATAACTTAATATTTTTATGATAAGTATTTATTCTAGTTATTGTCAACTTTGAAGTGCTTTAATGTATACATAGTTTTATTTAAGTATTTGTGCATACAAACTAATATTGAATTATTTTAACATATACAACACCACATTGTAGGCTGGCAGCAAGGTTAATTTTCTATTCTAGATTTCTGAAGACATTTGAACAATGATATAATAAAATAGACTTTCTTGTTACTAGTTGATTAACTGATATAAAGTAGGATTATTTTAAATTTTCTACTTTGTTTTGGTTGATTTGCTGGTGTGAAATGTCTTGAATATATCTGAAGATTGAAAATATAAAGCTATAGTCTGATGAAGATGCTTAACCATAGTAAGAGTTACGGAGCGCAAAACCGTTCTTGCAAATGCTGTTATATGCCCCAGGAGCCCATAGTAAGTGAAAAATAAATGTAATGATATAATTTGCTTGCTCGTATATTTTTCATCATGAATCAATATACTATGATACATTTAATTTATTATTCTGAAAGTATATCATAGTGAGTGTGTTAAACAATTGGTTTCTATATTTTTATATGTTTACATTGAATTTCGATTTGATATAAATTCTCTTTTTGATCTAAAAAAAAACTAATAAAATCAAGTGTTTAGCAATAATATAAGTTCTTCACTATAAAAGCATCAATTAAATTGTTTACTAGTTAGGCATAAGTACGCCCCCCCCCCCCCCCCCGAAAAAAAGAAAAAGACATAAAACTCTTAGTGTTAGCGTTTTATTTATTGTTTTGATTTAATCTCGCACATGTTGTATTAATTAAATTTTATTACATTACATTTTATTAATTAAATTTTAGTACATTCAAAAAATGAGGGGGGGGGGGGATACGATTTAAGAAAATAAACAGGCGCTTGCTCGTATATTTTTCATCATGAATCAATATACTATAATACATTTAATTTATTATTCTGAAAGTATATCATAGTGTGTTTGTTAAACGATTAGTTTCTATATTTTTATATGTTTACATTGAATTTCGATTTGATATAAATTCTCTTTTTGATCTAAAAAACACTAATAAAATCAAGTGTTTAGCAATAATATAAGTTCTTCACTATAAAAGCATAACTTAAATCGTTTACTAGTTAGGCATAAGTACCCCCCCCCCCTCCCACTAAAAAGATATACAACTCTTAGCGTTTTAATTATTTTTTTGATTTTCAATTATTACAGATAACATAATCGCAAATAACTTTATTTATATGCATTTAGAAAGAAATTACACTATGTTTATTTGTGTATAATGAAAATTTTAGAATGATTGCTTGTTTAGAAAACTTTCCGAACATTCTGTAAATTCGTGTATTTAAAACAAAGTTCATTAATAAAAAAAACATCGCCTCCTGTAATAACAATGACAGGTGTCAAAAAGCGAAACGAAACTTTCAGATGATTTATATTTTTCAGAAAGGGAAATACAGTTTTATTATGTATGTACCCTTCCAAAAAACCCCAGTACTGCATATTTAAGTTGTGTTGACGTAAAATTAATGTTATTTGAGTATTTATTTTATATTTAAAATTAAAAAAAATGATTAAATTAATTTTGTTACCACCTTTTAACATGGGAGTCTACCGGGCCGTTCCTGATTTTTAACTCCGAGTGACGTTGCGTCTTTACGTGCTCTCATTGGCTAGAGGTGAAGGGGCGCAACCTTATAGATATAATAACCTTGCTCTTTCCATGAGTTTTGTTTATGAGTTTGGATTTTACGTTTAACACGACGGTTTAGAATACTTAATTGGTTTTTGGTGCTCGGATGTCTGTTTAATTGCCATGCTTTTCTGATTTTGTTTCTCTCTTTAATAGTTTTTTTGATTGAAAGGGGAAGTTTATGGTATGTGGGAGGGGGGGTGTAGGTTGTGGCAGCTGCTAGGGCTTCTTTAAGGCGAAGTTAAACCGATCCGAAAAGTTACCTTTTTTCGATAGATGGCGCTGAATATCGCAGGTTTGGCGAGATCTGACCCTTCGCCAAACAGCGATTATTGTTCAAATTGCAGTAGCCTTTGTTTCACTTCCGGATTAATCCTGAAACCGGATGTTATGAAATGCATTCAAATTAGAACTTGGTTTTATCGGCTGATAAATTCATAACGCTGACTATAAATAAAAGTATGTAAAAATTTTCTTCATATTGATAATAAAATTCAATTTAAATCATATATGCGTATTCAAAATGTAAATAAAATTTGTAGAATGCGTATTCAAAATGTAGATAAAATTCGTAGAATGCGTATTCATAATGTAATGAAAATCTGTTATGTTTTATAAGTGTTGATGGGAAATTGTCATGCTGACTTATTGATTGCTGTTAAATTGTATTTGAAATTTTAACACTTTAAATAAGTTTGCTTGTCATGCCCATCACTCACTATATTTTAAACTTTTTTTTTTCTTCTATTGCTGATGGGTTGGTAAATTCCAGTACTTGCATTGTTAATATTTTGTATGTATTCATAATATGATATATGTATCCTTTTATGTTTAATTCTTAACTATTAAAGAAAATGTGCAAATAAGTTCATGTAAAACATATTTATTGTTGTTGGAGTATATTTGAAATTTCAACACTTTAAATATGGATGCTTGTATCTAACTTATATGTTCTTACACATTTGTTGAGTTCTTACACATTTGTTTATTCCTTTGATAATATAGTGTACAACAAACAAAATTCTAAAAACTGAATACTTAAACATCATTTTATGAAAAAAACCACTTCTACTTATCTTGACTCAAAAGAATCTTGACCACTTCCTTCCTGTACCTCTGTGTCAATGCTAATAGAACACACAGGACAAAATGAAAGCTTGGCAGGACATGATCTTGACAATTTCACGCCTTTTTTTTATTGCCCCTAAATCCACTTAATGAGCATTGAAAATGTTTGCTATTTGATTGAAAATTCAACTGCACATATTTTTAATTCATTAAAATAGTTGAGTCATAACAGTAAATATAATTATCAATGGCTACTTAAGGTTCATTATATGTATTCCTCCCTTCCTATGTGGGCATTCAAATTAAAAGGTTAAATCCTGCACTCTTTAATTTCAGGGTTGGATTTTTTGTGTGACATTGGTTTAATCCGTGTTTTAACCAGATAAAACTGTTAAAAATCCAAAAGCTGCAAACATATGGGGAATTAGATTTAAAAACAATAATTAACCACCATGTCAATCATTATAATTTTGATCACCCATATGAATTTGAACATTATTATAAAAAAAAAGAAGCAAGTAATTTTAAAATATTATCCTTACAACAATACAAGTACATAAATACCTTTAAAATATTTGAAATACTAGCAACAATTAAAAATAATTTTTCATTTATTTCAATTTAAATATCGAGGTATTCTGATTTTGTTTTAAATTAAAAGCAATGGTACTTTTCCATTTCGTCGGTGCAGGCGAAAATACTACAACCGATGCCAAACTAAATATCCCCGCTGGTAACCTTTTACCGCCACATTTTCAAAACAAGTTGCGGCCATTTCTTATAAGTCACGTCTTTTTCCTAATACTTCAAATATGGATGAAAAACCAATGAAAATTTGGGATTTGCCCAGAAAAAAGGAAGAACCTGTCAGATTCTTTCAAGCAAAAGGCATTTTGTCTAAAATTGGTATTTGCGATAATAATCATGAAATAAAATTGTATTCCGGAAACGAAATTCAATGGCTCTGCAACCTTTCAACTTGTCGCAGTAAAAGAAGTATCTGGAAAGGCACATGGTTTGAGTCATCGAAATTGAGTTTCTTGAAGTGTGTTAGGTTTATATATGGTTGGAGCGAAGAATTAACTTTAGTTAAATGGTGTGAAAAGCAGTTGGAAATCAGTCACGGAACAGTTGTGGACTGGAATAACTACATGCGCAATGTTTGTGTAGATTCTTTGCTTAAACATCAACAATGGAAAATAGGAGGACCTGATATGATCGTCGAAGTGGATGAAAGTATGTTCACAAAGCACAAAAACAATGCAGGATGGATTCTATCACAACAGTGGATCTTTGGTGGAGTTTGCCGTGAAACAAAAGAATGTTTCCTTGTGAAGGTGCCAAACCGATCCATGAGCATTATATTAGAAGCAATTAAGAAAAATATTGAAAAAGGAACTATAATATATTCCGATTCGTGGAAATCATATTGCATTGAAAAACTGGAAGAGGAAAGTTTCCAACATTTCAAAGTGAACCATAAATACAATTTTGTCGATCCGGACACTGGAACGCACACACAAAAAATAGAAAGACTGTGGGGTAGCGCCAAATGGCGAAATAAGAAACACTGAGGAACGGCACGTCATCATCTAGAAAATTATCTTGCGTAATTTATGTGGAGAAAAGAAGTGAAAGACCCATTTGAAAAAATTTCAAACGATATTAAAATGTTTATGCCTCCAAAGTAAAAAATTCTTAGAACTAACATTTATTAACATTTTCTTATGTGTATACTGTGTGTTGTCACCAATAAAGTCTGCTTGGCGAAATTTACACTGGCGAAATGGAAAAGTACCAAAACAATATTTATAACTTTTATTATTTTAACATTTTAGCGATAGCACAATTTGTTTTTAATATTCGGGTTCATTACACCCACTTAGCTTTCGATAACACATAACGAGTTTAGAACTTTTCTCTAGTCCTAAATGATTTCACAGTTTAGAATGGATGATTTCAAAATTTGAAAATATTCTTTCTATAGAAGCCAAACTAGCTGATTGGGATATCAGCATGATTGCTAGTTCAGCTAATTTAAAAGCTGCACTGTTTTCAACCTGAAAACTTTTATACTTCGAAATACATTTCCACCACATTATCGAATTGGTGAGTTTCGCACTTGTATTGAAGTAAAATGCTGGGAATAGGCTTTCTCGGACTTCACGTGCAATCAGAAGTGGTAAACAGCCTTCAATTTTTTCTGTAGCATGAAAACGAGCAGTTTCCATTTAGCTATCTGCGGAGATAAACCGATCCAGAAAGTTACCTTTTTTCGACAGATGGCTGGCTCTGAATATCGCAGGTTTGACGAGATCTGACTTTAAACATTTGTATATTTAAAAAATTTTAAATATATTTGTATATTTAAAAGTTTGTGCCAAGAAGCGAATATATTCAATTTGCAAGTTTTATTTTTATATTCAATTTAAAAGTTTTATTTTTATATTTCTCTTGAGTAAGTAAATTTCAGTACCTTCTCGTTAATATTTTGTATGCGTTAATAATGTGTTTATTGTTTCTAAAATATTTGAGAAATCAGGTTCAGGTAAAACTGACAAAATTTAGTTTTAGTTGTTTGAGTATATTTGAAATTTCCACATGTTAAACTAACAAATTAAAATATTTAATATTTTAGTTAAAATCTTTTGAATTAATTTAGCATTTTCAGATTTTCTTTAGCCTAAGTGCCAGTTTTAATTTTTTTAATAGTAGATATAATAAAATTTATTACAATTACTATAATTTGCAAATTTTCTATTCTATTTAAAATGCAAATCGTACTAAAATCTCAAATGTAAAGTCATACTATAATGTGGGAATATCTTTTCAGTCATGAATAATAGGTGTTCGTTATAAAAGCATAGACTAATTTAATGTCCCAGTAAGCCAAAAGCTTTAGGAAAATGTACAGATTCCCTTCGGAAATTACCCGATGCATGTTATCCTTAACATTAATCATAATTTGCAGTCTTCTAAGTTCGAAGTACATACATATCCTCTCTTTTTCCATCAACCAATCTTAACTAATTATAAAATATGCAATTTTTACTTTTATGCACTATTTTAATTCTTTTTTCTCAAAATATTCATGCTACTCAGAATCTCAGGACTTAAGTTGGGTTCATGTCATTCATGAGCTTTAGCATTTTACCTACAATAGCATGTTTAGCAAAATAAATAAGATTTCTTTTAGAAAATGTTAAAAAAGAACATTGTTTAAACTCTGTTTACATCTCAAAGTTAAAAGCAAAGTCCTGTAATTTTTCATTTTTAACAAATATGTCTAAAGCAGTTTTGCATGAATATTTTAAACATTTTTTATTTCTTCATTTGTTATTTACTTGTGTTTTGTTGTTATTTACATAGATCATGTAAGTAAATAATAAACATAATTAGCTGCTTGTTATTTTTTTTTCTATTGTTTGATATAGTTTGTCTGAATGGACCATGTGCATTAAAATAACTAACCAACCTGTTCAAATTATACCATTGTACAGTAATCTATGTAATGATTGTTTCAAAATTTAAATATTATTTTACAATTCATTGTCCAAAAGGAATGGACCTGAATGGACCATGTGCATTAAAATAACTAACCAACCTGTTCAAATTATACCATTGTACTGTAATCTATGTAATGATTGTTTCAAAATTTAAATATTATTTTACAATTCATTGTCCAAAAGGAGCTAATACAATCATTGACATGAAATATATAAATTCTCATGAAATGTTCTATATCGTCAATGTAAAAATTAGTGAAATCTGCAAATTTTTTGCGGTTGCGACAAAATTTTGCATTTTTGTGTTGACTTACAGAAATTTGACACAACTGCAGAATGTTTGTTATAGTGATTATATGATCAGAGCCCCATCCGGTAATTTAATTATGAATTCAGAAGTATTTATTTCTATCCTAATTTCAGACAAGCATAATTTTTATCTCATCAAAATATGTTTATGTTAATCTATATTTTATTAAAATGACTTTTTCATATCAATAGATTTTAATTGCTAAGCATTTGATATTTTTTAATTTATAACTTAAAATCTATTTAGAAATATTAAAAAATTATTTTGAAATAATTTTATTTTGGAGAGTCATATATGGTATATTTTTTCCGACTCTAACCCCAGAGCCCTAATTATAATCATTGGTGCAAAGTGTGAGATCAATTCTTTGGATGTAAGAATTTTTTATAAGGGGAATATCTAATTTTGTCTCAAAATGTAGTCTGTTCAAATATTTTCCTGTCAGCTATTTTCCCATCATAAGCTAGCAAATTTTTTAACATATGAAACTGAAATGATTCTAGCTGACATTGAGGTAGCATCTACAAATTATACTTTACAGATTATCTTCCTCTCTTATAATATGAGCAAGCATGGAAGTGTGATTTTTTAAAACTAAATTCATTGTTAGAGGTTATAATTAAATTTACTATATTTTGTACACACTGGTTGATTATTGTATGCTCGCTGATTGGTTATTGTATAAAAACAGAAAAGATATATAATGGAGACGAGGCAACAAAAGTGATAAAGATAAGAAAAGGAATAAACAATGATAGTACTTTATCCTTTGAAAACTAATTTAAGAGAAAGTGATTTTACTTTAATTTTTTCTGTGTAAGAAACTCATTTCAGTGAGGAAAATGAATTGCCAATTTTTAGCTGCTCTATGCCATTGTGTGGCTGAAATGCTATATATTGATTTTTTCATCAATATATGACATAGTCTCTAGATTCTATTCTCATGTTTTTATAAAAAGGTAGGATAGCATCCTGTTCAACAAAACTCTCTACAAATTGAACTGTTTTCAGTTATCATATTTCAAAGTGGTATTTATATATATTTTTTTCAAATTTCAGATCAAAAAGCAATATCTAATCTGTGCATCCTTCTCTGTTGTTTTAAATACAGGAGAGCATTTTGTTTGATGCAATTGTCTATGAATTGAAATGTTACCATAAAGTCTAGGGTGTTTGAGAAAATTCAAATTTTCGTAAAGACCCAGTGTTGATCTAGCCTTATAAATTGTGGCAATCACAGGGAACTTGAACTTCAAGCAACACTTCATAATACTGATCAATTGCAGTGTAAACAGTTTCAATTTGTTGACAAACATAATATGCATTTATCCCTTTTTTTTATAGTTATCAGTAGAAGGTATTAAAGTGAATCTAAAGTTTTTACTCATTATCTGAATAAAATAATCCTAAAAAGCAATTTTGACAGATGGTCAGAAGAAGAGGGTTGGAAGATAGAGATCATCAGATTCAGCAATGTACTACAAAATTGGCACCTAAAATGATCTTTAACTGAGGAAGATTTATATAATTATTATTTTATGATCTGTATACAAGAAGTAGAAAATATTATGTATTTTAAAAAAAAAGTTTTTGTGAATTTAATGGATATTTTTTTTTATAGTCATAAAGCCAACTAAATAGAAGGTGAGACAGTCTAAAGTTATGTTTTAATCATATTCCCAGTGCAGTAACTAGCAACTGTGGATCATCTTTTTTTTTATTTACCCAGATCATCAGACTTACTTGAAGGGGTAACTGTTTGAAGTGCTGGGACAATGCTAACCAATTTAGACCAGCCCTCAATGAAGGTGGCAACCACAAGGACCATACCATCCTTTCCCTAACCCATCACCTTCCAGGTGGACTTTTGGACCTACAAACTACTTTGTTGAAACTTGTTAAGACCAAATAAAGTACTACACAGAAAATAATAAAAACTTATTATATACTGCAATTTTACACTGCCAAGGACAGATAAAGGAAGAAATAACAGGGGAGGGGGAATTAACTTTGATAATGTTTGTGTTCGTCATTTACCTAGTATACATATTAATCAATTGTTGAAACTAATCAGAAATTTGTGCTTAATCATAAAGTATAGCAAACTAACCATATATAAAATGCAGTTCATTTCATTCTAGATATTTTTCTTGGTGTTGCATTAAGGCAATTAAGTGATGCAATCTCCCTAATCATCCTTAACTTCTATGGTGACCTACGAAGTGAGTTTTACCACACATCTAACATGACTTTCATAGAACATTGAGCTTGAACTGCATAATCTAGCAATTGAGGGTTGCAGTGATTTAAAGCACATAGATTTAAGAAAAAAAAACTGATTTAAATCAATTAGATATCAAAATTTGAAATTTAATAGAAATAAAATAATTTCTTTAACTTAAACAGTATTATAAAAATATAAAAAAAAATTCTGTAACTGCTATCAAAAAGAATTTTAAAACAAAATATTAATTAAAACACAGTCACATCATTTGATATTGGTGCTCTGTATTATTTATCTTGATAAAGAAGGATCTTTATTGCCTTTGATTTTAAAGGGAAAGATACTTTTTATCAATCTTTATTCTTTAGTTTATATTCTTATAAATATTATTCCTTAACAGTTTCTCAAATAAATGAAAAATGGCTAATTTTTTTAAGGACATTTATAGAAAATAAAAAGTATTTAAATCAATTGATATAACTAAATATATTTTTACTTTTCTTTAATTTTTAATTAGTATGATGAGGATAAGCAAATTGGGCATTTCAGACTTCAAGTCTTTATAAACAAGATAGAAAAATGCAGATTTAGTTTTAACTTTATTTTTTTAAACTATAACTATAGTCAACTTTCATTAGCTATATTTTTTAATTTTTTTTTATTAAAAGAATAATTAAAAAAATATAGTTAAATATTTATTTTCAGAAAGAATTAACAACCATGACATTTAAATATTTAAATTTAAAGAAAACGTTTTGTGAATATATATTTTTATTAATGTCAAATTTCAAAAATACAAACATACATTCAATGCAAATAAAATCACTGCCTATTCAATTTATGAATACTTTAGAGATCTGTCTGCATTAAGAGCATTTTTTCAACATTTGGTATAATTAACAGGACATTATGAAATAGATTAGGTTTGTATGGTTTATTTATATATATATATATCTATCCAAAACTGTTCAAAATGTGTTCAGGGGATCTTAAAACATTAGTACATTTGCCAAAATTTCGAATTTTAAAATTTTTGAGAAAACAATGCTGGTATATTATATTATATATAGTTTTCCTGAAAATTTTCAGAATTCGAAATTTTGACGAATAAGCACATTTTAAGACCTCTTGAACATATTTCAAATACTTTTTGAAAATATGTTACGGCCCTCTGTATGTGTATGTATGTATGTATGTGAGGTGTGGACATAAGTCAAGAATGAATGTTCGTACCCCTGTTAAAATTTAAGCACTGATACATTATGTGAAAAATATGATGTGGGCAGCACATGATTTTGACTTACCCTACCTGATGTAATGATTTTATTTCTATTACAGCGAATTCATGGTGTACAAGATCCACAAAGATTTCAGCATTAAATTATTTTATCACCGCGTCAATTTAAATTGGGAGCTTTTGGCAACTTACTAGTCCAAACGAATGATTTATGTATTCATACTTGTGCAAAATCCTCATCAAAATGAAATTGATATTTAATTAATATCAATTGAAATAACTGACTATTGCAAATTTTTAAGCTTCTAAATACAAAACTATAACAAAAAAAATATATATATATATCTTCTCTCGTAAATGAAATGATCTGACTAATGTTGGCTAATACTACATATGGAAATTTAACTTATATAACAATATGCACTATTTTTTTAATTTTATATAATTTATTTGAAAAATGTGCAATATCTCAAGAATAGTTCATGGTAGCATTCTAAAGTTTAAAATAATTTTTCAAAAATAAATTCGAAAATCGTGCAATATCTCAAGAACAGTTATGTTAGCGTTCTAAAATTTGAGATAATTTTTTAGTTAACAGTATTTAAAAGTCTAATATGTCAATCAGTTTTTTAAAAATTTATGTGAAAATCGTACAGAAAACGGTTCATTCTAAAGTTTGAAATTATTTTATTTTAATTAACTGTATGCAAAGGTCTGATTTTTTTAATAATTTTTTCAAAAATTCATTCGAAAATCGTGCAATGTCTCGAGAACGCTTCATGCTAGCATTCTGTAGGTTGAAATTATTTTTTATTAAACAATATTCATAGGTCTAATTTTTTAATGATTTTTTGATAAATCTATTCGAAAATCTTACAATATCTCGAGAATGGTTCATACTAGCGTTTTAATGTTTGAAATGATATTTTAATGATATTTTCAAAATTTATTCGAAAATCATGCAATATCTCGTGAACGGTTCAAATGGCATTTTATTTAACACTATTCAAGCATTCTAATGATATTTTATTTAACAGTACTGAAAGTTCTGATTTTTTAATGATTTTTTCAAAAGATTATTCGAAAATCGTGCGATATCTCATGAACGGTTTAATAATTATTTTATTTAACAGTATTCAAAGGTCTAATTTTTTTTAATGTTATCATCAAAAAATTATTCGAAAATCGTGCAATATCTTGAGAATGGTTCATCCTAGCGTTCTACAGTTTGTATATTTCGTTGATTTCGTAAAAAGTACTTTTAAACGATTTTTTTTTTTTTTATCATTATTAAAAGTGTTGATTTTGGTTTTGATTTTTTCAAATATTCAATCGAAAATAGGTGGAAGAGTGTCTTCTGCACGTTTAAAATGAATAAAATCATCTCTAAAATGAATGCGATTGCAGTATTCCCTAATTATAAATCGTAATAAATATAATTCGAAACGCATCATTCGTTCGTGAGATATCGTGTCCGCGGACACATACACACTAACATATGTACGTACACAGGGTTTGACTGGGCGTGTCTTTAAACTCGGATAATTTTAAAGTAGCGGGTAGCGGCTCTAGTTAAGTGATTATCATAGAAGTAAAGAAATATATGTCTAGGATCATATGTTTGTATTATAGATATATTACTGTATATGTCTATGATGATGGGACGGGGGTCAAACATAATAATAAAAAAAAAACGCGAATCCCTGATTCTATAAGGAAAATTATAAAAGAATATATCTTTGTCTATCTGTGTGTTTATTACGCCTTTAGAACAATAACCATATCGCGCCGGGTTATGAAATTTGACAAGCAGACAGTAGTGAAACGTCTGCGGTTAGTGTCTGCCCAAATAATTTAAGACCAAGTAACTTTCATTTTAATTGTATATTATTGGAAATAAACGTATAAAATATTTTCTGTGTAAATAAATGAAGGGGATACTGTATCCTTAAAATCATGAAAATATCAAATTTTTTCTTATTATCTAGCTATACAGTCTGGTCATTTCTGAACATTTTGGTACCATTGGTATTTTTTAATGTTAATTATTTCCAGAGATATTAAGAAATTACAATACATTAAAAATACTACAATACCAAACATAAATATATACTTTGATCGCATTTATTTCAAAACACTGATTTTTGAACTTGCGTGCATGATATTTTAAGAACCGTTTAATGAAATCTTATGAAATTTAGGGTGCATGATGTCATTACTAAAATGACATCATTGTCTAGACTAATTTATATATGTAACTTATAAAATAAAATTTTAAAAGCAAGACATTTGCTAAAAATTCTGAAAAAAATAATAGTAAATTTATAAATATATATTAATTAATTTGCCCCATTGAGAATTAAAATAATTAAATAATCCTAGAATACAAGTATATTATTAATGTTGTCTTTAATGAAACCTCAAACTAGTTTAATTATATCATATGATTTTATCGACATAATATTGACATAAAACATATGCAAATTATAATTACTTTTTTTATATAATATTTCTAAATTTTCAATTATTTTTTTATTTTTAATTTAAAGAATAATATTATTTTTTCTCTACCCTAAAAATTTTATTCCAGTAAATTCAATTGATTTTACTTTTAAAAAGTTGGAACATTATTTAACAAACATTATTAAAGCAATATTTTATTCAACAAAACATTCAATATTGTTAAATAAATTATTATTTTATACGCAATTTTTATTATAAAACAAATGATTCAAGCTTTAGAAAGCTAGCTTGAACCGCTCCCGAGATATTGCATGTTTTTCAAATAAATTTATTTGAAAAATTGCATAAAATTGACAAGTAGTACGTCAAATATAGTACTAAGTATTCTAAAAAAAAAAAAAAAAAAAAAAAAAAAAAAAAAAAAAAGCACGGGGAATAAACAAATGTACGCCTGGCTGTAGAAAAACCCTCCTGGCAGACCCAAGATTAGACCATATTACCACCTCAACTTATATTGAAGATGGTTATGGACCGACCCGTGTCCTTGAATAAGGATTGCAGGAAATAAGGCAGTTCTCTTTTTTTTTTCTTGTGTGTGTGTGGGGGGGGGGGGGGGAGTTCTCTTTCACATCGTCACGTTATTCTTTGGTCACATGTACGGTATTGCCTAGAAATCAAAACTGACCTCTCGCTTATCTGAAGTAGGATAGAGAAATTTGGAAGTAATATGAATGGATTTACAGTTGTACATGATTATAAGCACAGAATGCTATATATTAGTCTGTGATTATAAACTAGTTCGTGGAAAGCAATCACAGGTCATGTTCTGACTAGTGTGTCTCTGAGTTCGTTTCTCACTGTTTACTATTAATTAATAATTATTTATTAATGATTTTTCTTTCTACCAAATATATTTGTTAGTTTCCGTATTTGATTCTAAATTGTAATAATTCTAATTAATTGATACAAAATGTAGGCCCTAGTATGGTTTTTCTAAGCGAAATTTTGTACTGCACAAGCGGGCATTGTTAGCAACAAAAGAAGTGTTACTTTTAAAAATGAATATTAAAATAACTAATAAATTTAAATATAAAAACTAACTTTTAGAGAAATGTTTTTATTTTACACTAGGACTTGCCGTTCTTGAGATATTTTAGTTCTTTGCTCCGTAACTGTTGAAAATAAGTCCAGTTAACAAATGTGAATGAAAATTGAATTAATTTCAAAGGAGTGGTTGTCTGCTCCTGTTTTTTTTGGTTATCCGTTTGTTTCAACTTCTTTGATGGTATTTTACTTTCCCTGCAATACATGGTAATGTTTAGGGAAAGTATTGGAATCATGCCGAAAATCGCGACCCGAGTTTTCGACGGATATGCACGTTTTGGGACCTCTAGAACACGAAAAAACCATTTTTATCGTGACGTCTGTGTGTGTGTGCAATGTATGTATCCACTCTCAACTAAAAAACAGTGGACCAAATTTCATAAAATTTGGTAGGTAAGTCTCTTGTGGGTGACCATGGTGCTGATTAGATTTTGGTACGGTTCGGTATGAAAAGAACCTGCCTTTTGTTTTTTGCGCGAAATGGCCTGTAAAAATCGATGTATCCACTCTAGCTAAAAAACTAATTGGTTAAATTTAATAAAATTTGGTAGATGAGTCACTTGTAAGTTATTCTGGTGCTGATTAGATTTTGGTACGATTCGGAGGAGTAAAACCTGTATTTTTTTACAAAATGCCTTACAAAAAACGCTAAAATCTGAAATAAAAGACTAGGATCAAATCTATCAATAAAATGCGAGTTCTATGCGTAATTTTTGACGAGGAAAGAATAAGACCAACTCCATTAATCAAGGACTAACCGTTCTTGAGATATTTGAGGTTTTATTTATTTATTTTTTTTTTGCATTTCTGTTACGCCGTTTTTGAAAAAATTAAATGTCCAGTTACTAAATAAAAACAAAAATTGAATTCAGTGTTATTTTGTGCAATTAAACTCAATTTAAGGAATTATTAAAGAAATAAAGAGGAAATGAATTTGAGTCTGCAGGAAAAGTCATGTGGTGCTCACATTAGATTTTATTTCAATGCTGTCTGTCTATGTGCATCTGTGAGCACGATATCTCTCGAACAAATTTATAAAATGGAAGGGAATTTTGTATGATTATTTTAGCGACGAAACACTAAGCAAATTGATAGAACGCTCTGGAACAAATTGATAGAATAAAACAAGACAATTTACGAATTTTACAAACAATATATGTTGAAGGTCTGATGATTGTTTCAGTAGAAAACAAACTTTTCCAGAAAAATCCTGCTTTGTTAGACCATATTATTGGGGGTTACGTACAGGTAATCGACTCCTTTTCAAAATCATTTTCAACGTTTGCTATTGTCCTACTGTGTCATCTGTATAAAAGAACTTCATTATCTCCTCTCTTTCATTCAAGGAAAAGCCTTCTTGACCCTTAAAATATGGGGGCCCAGGGCCGCAGCCTCGGAGGCCCATGCGTTAACCAGGCACTACCCATACCTACTCTTTCCTCAATGAAAATTAATTAATCACACCTGAATATTTTTACTTTCCTTTCAGCACATAGTATATGACAATATATAAAAAATATTTGGGATGAGTTAAAACATCAAACACTTGTATTTTGATGGATATACACGGTTTGAGAATCCCTGAATACGGATTAGCCATTTTTATCTGTGTGTCTATGTCTCTATAGATAACAATATCTTTACAACAAGTTAATAATATCGAATAAAATGTAGTCATTATTATTTCAATTGGTAAATGTTAGAGGCCTGTTGGGGTGAACGAGACAAAGGAGAGCCCTTATTTTTTAGATCCTATTTTTCGACGGGGGGAGGGGACATAATTACACATGAAAACGTTAAGGAAATATATATTTAATATAATCGTTAATAATATCGCTCTTTAATGCGAATGTTATTCTTTATAGGATGTGGGCATGCACCGTTCTTTTATGTGCTTTTTTTTTTTAATCTAAAATGGAACAATCGGGAAAAATAAAATAAACTCACTATTATCAATTGAGTGCATGCTTTATAAATAGTTTAAATTCGAAATGAAAGGACATCCTTACTTCAAAATTATCACGAGTTGCTTTTCTACATGATGGAGTCAATATTTTCTACTGTTGACTCCATCATGTAGAAAGTTACTGAGTTTTCAACTGTATCTCACGAATAAATGGAGCAAATCGAATGAAATAATCGATTCGAATATTTCAATCGATGAACATGAGAGAACCTATCAATTTTTGGAGTGAACGGACCACGGAGAAGTACCCTATTTTTCGAACATTTATTTTAGAAAATCAAATAAACAATACAAAAATATAATCTATATAAATAAAATCGAAAATCTATCTGCCTGTATGTTTGTCTTATCATCACGGCAGTAGTTATAAAAGGCCGGTTCTGCGGCGGATCGGGAAGGCGCAGCAGGAGGAAGCTTCCTCTTTGGGGAGGGAGGATGCCTCTTTTGAGAGGATCCTCTCTTGAGACCCCCCTCTGTTGGGAGGATGTTTGGTGAGGCGCAGCACCGGATGCCTCTTTTGAGACCCCCCAGGAGGGGGAGGATGTTTGGTGAGGCGCAGCACCGGATGCCTCTTTTGAGATCCCCCAGGAGGGGGAGGATCCTCTCTTGAGACCCCCCCCTCTGTTGGGAGGATGCCTCTTTCGAAAGGGAGCAATTGCGAAAGTCTTTCACAGTATTGTGAAAGAGGACTCATACCCTCGGAGTGAATTGTCTTGAGAGGGAATGACCTTTGACCTGTGGAAGTGGTTTCAAGGGATGTCGCAATCAGCGATTGATAACCTTAGAGATGACCTTTGACAAGAGCTCCTAAGCACACGTCCTTCCTCTCTGCTGTCTGGAAACAAAGTGAACGTTCTTATCAGCGTGACGTAGTTAAAGCGCCCTCTGGCGAATTTTTGATGAAGTGCTGCCATCTATCGGCATTTTTTTCCCAAAAGAATTTAATGTCTCACTTGTCAGGAGTGGGACTCGAACACCCATCGAACTGATTACAAGACGAGCGTCTTATCCGTTGTGCTACAGCACCCGTGCTCATAGATTATTTTCTTCGAACGGTACCTTATCAGAGGAAGCAGGAGATAGAATATTTTTCGCTCGGTGAACAGATTGAATAGAGATGTCTTTTATAAAGAGATTTCGATGCGTTTTAAAGCAGAATGTTACGAGCTGAATATAAAATTGTGTTGTGATTTTAAAACAAATTGAATACGGATTTCCAACGAACACAAAAATTGTATTCAGTGGATTCTAACACTACGATTTTTGAGCACACGCTTTTTTTTTTTTTAAAGGAATTGCTTAAACTCAAGTATAGTTACGCATTTTCAAAATTGTGTTAAGTGAACAAGATTCAACCCTTTTGTACACTTAAAAACAAATTTATACACAATATATTTGAGAAGCTTTAAAATAGCGCATTATACTTAGCTAAAATGAAGTGAACAAGATTCGACCATTCCAAGTGATATATATCAATGTGATTTTTTTTTTTTTTAAATAAATCTAACTATCAATATGATTTGGAATGTTTAAAAACAAATTTAAACGCACTATATTTAACTAAAATTGTGTTAAGTGAACAGCATTCAACCATTTCAAGTGTTGTACACTTAAAAACAAATTTATACACAATATATTTGGCAAGCTTTAAAATAGCGCATTATACTTAGCTAAAATGAAGTGAACAAGATTCGACCATTCTAAGTGTGTGTGTGTATAGCAATGTGATTTTTAAAAATAAATCTAACTATCGAAAGGATTTCGAATGTTTAAAAACAGAAATATAATAGATTACGGATTTCCAGTGAACACAAAAACAGTGTTAAGTGAATAGGATTCGACCATTCTAAGTGTGTGTGTGTTTGATATATAGCAATGTGATTTTTTAAAAATAAATCTAACTATCGAAAGGATTTCGAATGTTTAAAAACAAAAATATAATAGATTACGGATTTCCAGTGAACACACAAAAATTGTGTTAAGTGAATAGGATTTGACTCTTTTGTACACTTAAAAACAAATTTAAACTCATAGTGCAATATACTTAGCTAAAATTGTGTTAAGTGAATAGGACCTCTTAAAAACATGAATGTAATACTTAGCTAACATTGTACAGTATTCAAAAAAAGTAATCGAACAAATGATTACTACGAATGGCGGTGCTTTTACAAAACCGGGTAGGGCTAACATTTTGTGAGCGAGGTGCTTCATTTGATCTTGATTCCGGAATCTGTTCTCTTGAGAAACTAGTTGAAAATTGGGTCCAAACAGTTACCTTTCTGGGTCGAAGAAGAGTATTCGAGACAAAACTATTTTTCTGACCTGGTTCATACAGTATTGGTTCTTTTCCTCTGTGGTGACCGATATTTTTTTAATTGTGCATTTTCTCGTTAGATCATCGGGCGCGGTTAGTACTTGGTGGGTGACCACCGCGTGCGGTATCCCCGTGTTCATGCGGAGTACGTTAAGCATCCGAGAGGTCCATTGCACCTTTTTGGACGGTCGATGTATTGGAGACAAAACTATTTTTCTGGCCTCATTCGTACAGTCATCGGTGGTGGTGCGGAAAAGACCGTGACTTTTGTTTTTGAAATTGTGCATTTTTCTCAGGGTCATCGGTTAGTACTTGGTGGGTGACCACCTGGGAACACCGCGTGCGGTATCCCCGTGGTTCTGCCGCCGTGTTCATGCGGAGTACGTTAAACATCCGAGAGGATGCCGGTCTGGGTCGATGAAGAAGAGTATTGGAACATTTCGCGACTATTTTTCTGACCTGGTTCATACAGTTCTTTACACAGTCCTCTGACCGATATTTTTTAAATTGTGCATTTTTCTCAGAGCCATCGGTGGGTGACCACCTGGGAACACCGCGTGCGGAGTACGTTAAACATCCGAGAGGTTGGTGGTCTGGGTCGATGAAGAAGAGTATTGGAACATTTCGAGACAAAACTATTTTTCTGGCCTCGTTCATACAGTATTGGTTCTTTACACAGTCCTCTGTGGTGGACGGTCTGGGTCGATGAGATTTCTCTCGGGGGCGCGGTTAGTACTTGGTGACCTGGGTGCGGTATCCCTTGTTTCTGCCGCCGTGTTCATGCGGAGTACGATCACGTTAAACATATGGGTCCGAGAGGTTGGTGGACGGTCTGGGTCAGAGGAACATTTCGAGACTATTTTTTAAATGAGTGGATTTTTCTGCCCTCATTCATACAGTATCGGTGGTGGTGCGGAAAAGAACGTGGCTTTTGTTTTTGAAATTGTGCATTTTTCTCAGGGTCATCGGTGGGTGACCACCGCGTGCTTCTGCCGCCGTGTTCATGCGGAGTACGTTAAACATCCGAGAAGAGGAACATTTCGAGACTATTTTTAAAATGAGTGGATTAGGCCTCCTGGGGAAACCACTTAAAAAAAAACGCGCCATGGTCTTACCTCTGGGGTGGTGCGGAAAAGACCGTGGCTTTTGTTGAGTGCGCAAAAAAAGCGTGTTATAGTTTTTTTGCCACTTCGTTCCTCGAAAAAACTATTTGGTTGGCCTTTTTTTTACGTGCTCAATTGAATTAAACTAACGAAAGCATCAGATTTTACAGGGAAAGTATTGGGAGGCGCGCTGATGCCATATAGTCTCATTAATTTTTTTACATGTCTTATTATTTTTCCAGGCTCCATTTACACAGATCCAATTGGTAGCCGACTATTGGCGCGCACACTTTACACACATCTTTTCAAGATTTTTTTAGGCTTTAAGTAATATTCTTGAACTTTGGTGGCGGTCAATAATATATTATGGAATCGCTTTCTGGCAAAGCACCAGATGGCTTAAATAAATCATTTTGTTTTCACAATGGTCTGCGCACCTTTCCACACTTCCTAAAAATAGTTTTTCGTGTCCCAAAACGTGTAGATCCTTTGAAAATTCGAGTTCCAATACTTTACACATCCGTGCCTATGCAATTACAATAGTTTTAACATATGCAAATATCTCAAGCGATGAATTACATAAGAATTTTTTTCACACAAAATTATTTAGCTCTGGAATACAAGTTATATGAATGAAATATTCATTGAATTTGCATAAAGATGATTTCGATACAGTTTTAAATATTTAAGTATAATAAATTACTGTGATAATGTAAAAGATATCACTTTTAAATGAAATTACATTTCAGTTGGAAAGTCAATTGATCTTTCTTGACACAGAAAATTTTTTGCAGAGCTGTACTTTCCCCATCTTGTGTGGTCGTCTGCACAGCATCTTCTGAAAAGGAATTTTTTCTTGTTGGGCTTTGGAACGAGAGGTTGCCAGATCTTCAAGACGGCTCTATAAACAGGAAAATTAATTACAGATAAAATGAAACAATAATGTGTGATTATTGAAACAGCTAACTGTAGAAAACTTTTAAATTATGTGGTAATGAACGCGGAAAAACAAAATTTTAGTCAAAAAACATGAACTGAAAATTGATTAGTGTCTTGGAACATTTATTGTTAAAAAATGTAAACTAACCGGGCTCGCACAGTTGTTTGAGACCAGAACGGTCCTACCCACATGTTTAAAGTGCCGCAGTTGTGCAAATCACCCAAAATGTGTGCTAACCGCGTCCGATGACTTTGGTGAGCTGTGAATCAAAACTTACAAATAATTATAAAGTATGAATTTCAATATTCGAGAATCCTATACAAAATGTGTACAAATTTGGAATCCCAAATATTAAGTTTCCCATTAATATTTGAGCCAAAAATAAACCACTTGTTGCAGTTTTTGATATTAACCACTGAATAATTTAATATGAGTGTTAAAAGTAATTTTATTTTGATTTCCTCAATAATTTTTCAAAATCCAACTGATTTCCTTTTACCTACATTGAGGTAGGCACATATTTTTTAATTTTGACTTATTAGTGTTTTTATTCAACGCAGTCAGCAATTTATATCTTGTGACAACCCTGTAATTTTTTCTTAATAAAATAAATTTGAGGGTATACTTGTTAAAAATTACTCCTCTAGAAAGCAGAATACTATCAAATCAGGGAGTATTTTTTACTCTTCTGACCATAAAAAGTTTATTCAATGTTACTTAAATATCAAAGTGCCTGCACTCATAATTAAGTTATTATATATGTTTTATAAATACATATAGCAAATAAAAAGATTCATGGGGAAGTACATTTTGAAAGAGATCCTCTGAGTAGGCGCTTTCTGCAGCCTCGTCTAAAAGTCTCGAGAAATGCCTTGGTGAAAATCCAGTAGACTTCGCATCTCTTCTCATATTTGAGAACCTGCTCACAACTAGGAGAAAATGAATTATGGTAAAATGTAATCAAATATTTTAAACAACAATCATTTTATAATGTTGATATAAATTCTTACCTGCTGATATACATTTTCTTAAACGAGTTGAAATTAGAGGAATACTCGAATGTTAACAATACATTTATTTCGAATGTTAACAATACATTTATTGTCAAACTTTTAATAACTCATTGAAACTACCAGGAAGAAAATATTTATTTTTGAAGGAAGGGACCTACAATTTCTGATGAAAACATAACATTATGTTTAAAATGAAACACCTCAATGCCAATTGCAGGGTTGTTAAAAACCAGGGGGGAACTTTTATTTTAGTTAATTTTTAAAACTAATAGAGCAATTTATTTTTTAAATCAGAACTTTTAAACAGAGCAGTACTGCTCAGCAGTAATGTATTTACTTCATGGCACATAAAAAATACAAGATTTTAAATAAAAATATGTCCTAAAAAACGTATTTATAAATTTAAATGTATAATTTGAAAAGTTTATTAAGAAAAAAGAAATGTTATGAAATATGTTATTTTGTATAGAAAGTTTATTTCAGTAAATGCAATTTTAATTGCCCACTTAGGATTTTTCAGGTAGTTTTTTTTTAAAAAAAAGGATTGGGCTGGATATGCTGAAAATATATTTTGAATAGAAATGTTGACTTTGCATAAAATAGTCAAATCATAAGCAGAGATTAAAAGAATATATTGTGTTCTTGAGTATGTTAGATACCTCCTGCAAAGTGTAGGCATAATTCTAATAATAACAAAAAACATATATATTCGTTTTTTTTAAGAATAATTTAACGTTCTTTTTAATATTTTGAAACCCTCACTATAATCGACAAAAGAACACGTACGGAAGTTTTAATTAACCAAAATTGTAATATGAATGACCTGCTTTCACAATTAAATAAAATCCTGCTTTGTTATTTTTAAGAGCTCATAATTATCGTATTAATAATAAAAAAGTTCTCAAATAAACTAATTTGACTTACCTCAGATTATCGTAACATCCAACGTCTGTCCGCATCCTTCTCGATTTGTTTCTAACTGCTTCGCAGCAAGATCCCAAAAATGGAGCGCACTAAGAAAACGCTGATTTCCAACTAGCATCCGACACAACAATGTACTTCATTACGAAATTTTCATAGAACTCCACCTGTGACTAATCACTGAGCTGTAGGTGATGTCTAAAGAGTATAATAATGCGCGTATCCATAAATAATTAAAAATATGAATTGATTTTCAAATAAATATTTCAGAATTCAATTAAGGACAAAAAAAATTCTAAGCCGTAACTTTTATTTTGAATTGTTTTTACAATCATTTTCTTCAACATTAGTATATTCAATTGATTCCAACATCGAATTCAGGTATCCAAGAAAATGGAGGCCTGTTGGAAACCTTGAATATACTAATGTATTTTTTGAAGAAAATGACCAGAAATGCGGATGCATAAAAAAATCTTTAATTCCGTGTACTCATTAATGTGAAGTTCATAGTTCCTAATTTGATTTGATCACCTACTGTTACAGCTGTAAATTCGGTGATTAGTCGTCCGTTCTTAAAGATCGGATGATTGGGGGAGTTGTTTTCTATAAAAATAAAATGTGTAAGGAAATACATTGTTGCTTGTTTTCCTGCGATTGTTCTATCGGATGCTAGACCCAGTTGGAAATCTCTGCCTACAATGCATTGAATTAGGTCTCTGCGTAACTTGATAGCGCGCCCAAGCGTAAGCAAGAAAGTCACCACAAGGTAAAAGCAGCAGCTTCGCAAAATCACAACCTCACACTTCGCTGGAAAACAGCTCAATAAAGCTGAACAAAGAATACGTATTTGACGTGGAAGTTTTTAAAGAACGCCAAATAATACGCCAAGACAAAATCGTGAGGTCACAAGATTTTGAGCCAATAGGAAACGCGCAGCGTTTTGGCATTTAATCTCTCGTCGAGAACGTTGTTTCGTCTCATTTCATTCGGAGCTCAGACTTCGAAGTGTGAGGTTGTGATTTTGCGAAGCTGCTGCTTTTACCTTGTGGTGACTTTCTTGCTTACGCTTGGGCGTGTTATATCAAGTTACGATAGAACACGTCGGGCTAAGTAATTATCATCTTTATTGTGTGCGGATTTCCGCCATTTTGTGCTTTTCGTGCTATCTCAACTTTGGATTTACCACGTGTGCCTTACACGTGGTAGTGACTTTTTGGATTGCTCTCAACTGACGTTATGGATTTGGACAAGGATCATCTGGAGCTTACGAGGATTACTGCAAGTGAGCTTGATGGAGATTGTGCTCGGCCTCTCAAGGATGCCATGAACTTATACAGCGACTCTCTGCCGCAGGATGGATCGTGTTTCACGTGGCCAACTGATGTGATGCAAGTCGTCAACTTCTTAGGACTGGTTATCTACACGCTGACTCTGCATATCAGGGATATGCTCAAGAATGGACTCATCGAACTGGAACAGGACCAAGTCTCCCGGATTATAGGTTCGTTCAATTTTGTGTATTCTTTTCTGTCTTACCGTGACATGACTAAATTTATGGATAGTGAAATGTACGTAATCTTTAAATCACTTGAGGATAGTAATGTATGTGTTAGTAATGTTGTAGTTAAAGCTAAACTGCTAGAAATAGGGTTAATTAATGAAATTAAACTTTCTGACAAAACTGAAACGGTTGTAAATCCATGTAAAAGGCCTAGGATAGAGGAGTCTCCCACTAAGGGAACGCCTACTAAAAACCAGGATGGAAACTTAAAATCTAGTGATAGTGTTGTAAATGAAAAGGTTAGTGATAGTGTTGTAACTGAAAATGAAAATGTTAGAACTAGGACTTATGCTGAAATTGCTGCACAACCTGTGCAGTTTAAAAGTGCACCTAAACCTAAAGCGGTTGAAAATAGTAATGTTATGAATGTAGAAAAAAAAGAACCAAAAGCAGAGTGTTTCTTCATAAAGTTTAGAGACAACTACCAGGCTCTCCTTAAAAAGCTAAATGAAATTACAGAAAATAAAGTATCTGGAAAATTGACAGGAGATATGCTCAAACTGATACCCAATGACGCTGACTCCTATAGGGTTGTTCAGCGCCATTTGTCTAGCGAGAAAATCCCCTTCCATAGTTTAAACCTCAAAACTGAAAGGCCGAAAAAGGTAGTTTTGAAGGGGCTACCAACCAGCTATGACATTGAGGAGATAAAATTGACTCTAACATCCAATGGATTAGATGTAGTCCGGGTTTCTCAACTGAGAAACACCAAAACCAGATTACCCCTGCCGATCTTTTTAGTCAGCCTTAGGCCTACCGATGACTGGCAGAGGGTCTACAGACTGACAAGATTAGGGTACTTGGCTGTGAAGGTAGAGGCCTTCAGAGATAGGGGCTTTAAAATTTGCTACCGGTGCCAGCAATTCAACCACTCATCTGAGAACTGCAGTATGCCGCCAAAGTGCCTGAAGTGTGGTGAAGGACACTTCACACGAGACTGCCAGAGACCTAGGACAGAGAAGGCGACGTGTGCAAACTGCAATGGAGACCACCCGGCGAACTTCAGGCAATGCCCGAAGAACCCCTGGAACAAGGGAAAGGCACCGGGGTATGCCCCCCCTCCCCCAAAAAATCAGATACCCCCTTGGAGGCAAAAGGCCCTCGGACCAAACCCCCAGGCACCCCCTCAGGGCTCCTCGCACATAGTGACACAGTTAAACAGGCACCAACCTACAGCACCTACCAGATCGGTGCAAGAGCAGGCCCCCAAACCTTCGACCTCCAGAGAATTGACTCTGGAGGAAGTTAGAGCAGCTACAGCTGCAATTAAAAAGAGATCGGAGTTAGAAAAAGCCAGACAGGCAAAGGATAGACTGGATGGGAAAGTTAAGGAATGGAAAGATACTAAACGAGTCAGGGAGGAAGAAGAGCTCGCGCAAACCCAGCTGTTAGCTAAAACGGATGGAAAAAAACAAAAAACTATCGAGTTCCAAAAGGACACTCACAAAAAAGTGCAAACCGCGGTTGAGGCTGAGGAAATGGAAGCCGAGACTGAACATGCTGATATATCTGATGCTGAAAAGATGGAGGGTATCCTCAACCTCATCAGAGGATTTATCAGCATGTTTAATCTGGACGACATAAAACGTCTGTTGATGCAGTTCGCAGAACTAGTGCAAAAAAAGAGCGATCCAATGGTAATGGTCTTTGAGGCCCTTAAAATAATCGCGGATTTTAAAAGTAACAGTGAGAATCAAACCCGTAATGGCTAGGTCCCAAAAAGAATCCTTTAAAATAATATTTTGGAATGCGAACGGCATATCTCCAAGAATAAATGAACTTAGGAACTATGTGAACGAAAATGAAGTAGACGCCTTATTAATTCAGGAAACTAAAGTTAGAGAAAGTAAAAAACTAAACATAGCCAACTACTCTGGTTATCATAATCTTAGCTCAAATACTAATGCTAGAACGCCCCATGGAGGAACAGCAATATACATTAAAAGAAATATTCCCCACGAGGAACTAAAAAGCATAAATCTTCAAAGTATAGAAAATACTAGTATAAAAATTAAAATTAATAATACTAGCCCGTTTATCCTAACCTCAACATATGTCAAAAATATGAGTAGGGTAGATGTAGCTGCGCAACTGGAACTGCTTTTCGCGCAATATCCAAACACGATACTCGCAGGCGACTTCAACGCACACCATCGAGCGTGGGGCTGTAGGAGAGCCAATTCACGCGGTACACAGATACACAGACTGCTGAACACTACAAACACTAACATTATTGTACCGTCGACACCAACCTGCTTCTCAGGCGCCAACGGCTCATTCATAGACTTTGTCCTAACGCGAAACATAGATTACGCTCACACTATTAGTACCCTGGATGAATTTGACTCGGATCATCTACCGGTACTGGTGACATTCGACCTGAACACGCCTCTTCCAGCCTCTTTGGGACAAGAGAGGGTCAACTGGGCAGTATTCAAAAGAGCACTCTTCGAGCCGCACTTAGCAGTACCTAACATAATGAGCACGGCGGATATTGACTCTGCCACGCACACACTCACAACAGAAATCAAGAGAGCAATTGCCTCTGCTACAACACATCGTGAGTCTCCAAAAATGCCCACACTTTCCCACCATGTCAAACAATTAGTCAGGCAAAGGAATAGAATACGTAAGACATGGCAGGCTAACAGAGACCCCGCCCTTAAAAGGGAGCTTAACAGACTCACGTGCAAAGTCAGGGAAAAAATTGTCGCAGAAAAGCAGCAACAGTATAAAGAACTAATCGAATCCCTTAGCCCAGAAGACGTATCGCTCTGGCAATTCGCAAAAAGACTCAGGAAACCTCAAATTAAGCTCCCGCCACTAATAGATGGTGCTAAAATCGCGTACTCAGACGAGGAAAAAGCCGAGGCGCTCGCAAGCCATTATGAAAAACAATTCCAACCAAACCACGATCTAATGTGTCAGGACACCCTAAGAATGGTTAGTCAAACTTTAAATAACTTCAGGAATTCCCCAGTAACGGCTGAGATTGACCCAGCTACCCCGCAGGAGATAGTAGAAATTATTAAAAATCTCAAAAACCGTATAAGCCCAGGGCACGACAAAATCAGAAATATTGCGGTTAAAAACCTACCCTTAAACGTAATATGTTACTTGACTATCTTAATAAATAAAATATTAAAACTAAACTATTTCCCCAAAGAATGGAAGGAAGCGATAATTATAACAATCCATAAGCCTGGTGAGGATGCCACAATTCCAGCCAACTACAGACCAATTAGCTTGCTACCGACACTTAGTAAAATTACTGAGAAAATTTTTCTTAAGAGACTGAACACGCACCTTAGTGAGAATGACATTATCATTCCGGAGCAGTTTGGATTTCGGCCAAAGCACTCCACCACTCATCAATTGCTGAGAGTGGTAGAGTACATATCTTCTGGTCTCAATAACAAGACACCCACAGCTGCGATTTTTCTGGACATACAAAAAGCCTCTGATAAAGTATGGCACTGTGGATTAGCGTACAAATTGATCACTTTAAAAGTCCCTGACGCTCTTGTCAAACTTTTAATCTCATACTTAAATAACAGACACTTTCAAGTCAGAGTAGGAGGTAACTTATCTACACCCAAGCTCATTAAAAGTAGTGTACCGCAAGGTTCTATCCTGGGCCCGACACTCTTTAACATATACCTGAACGACATCCCTAGGACTCCAAACACAGAGCTGGCACTCTATGCAGACGACAGTGCGATACTTGCAAAACACCCCTATGTCTCAGTAATGCACAGACAGCTACAACAACACTTAGACATACTCCAAACTTGGCTGGAAAAATGGCGAATAAAATTAAACCCCAATAAATGTCATTGGATTTATTTCTCTAGAAAACGTAAACCTCCGCCGCCTCTGTACATAAACAACCATGCCCTAAAAGCGGAAAAATCTACTAAATACCTAGGTGTAACGATAGATTCCCACCTAACCTGGAAACAGCACGTAACGAACTTAATCAAAAAAGCGTACATGGCCACAGGAGCCTTATACCCAATGATAGGAAACGGAAATCTAAGTTATCAAAATAAACTTCTAATTTATAAATCGGTCATCCGCCCGGGAATGCTGTATGCAGCACCCGTATGGGGATATGCCTGTAAAACTACAATAGACCTCCTAGAGACAAAACAAAATCCTACGGATTATCAGGAAAGCTCCCAGGTACTTAAGAAACTCGGTAATTAGGAATGACTTCAAAATAAAAACTGTTAGAGCCCAAATTAAAAAGCTAGCGCTTAAATTTTACAGAAATTTGCCATCCGTCCCAAACGAACTGTTATTCAATCTGCATGACTATGATCATCGCAAGGCCAAATCTCGTAAGAGACCCCGCGCTGTTCTAAACATCGATAATCGGAATTAAAAGATCCCACCTCAAACATCTGATTTTTAAATAAAACTCGCGACTTTTATTTTATAAAAAAAAATATTCTAAACTCCAAACTGCCAAAACGCTAGGTAACCCTTAGATCTGCATCAACCCCCCAAACTGCTTAAACTCTAAATGTGCAACAAACTGCCACACTAGGAGCTAGGACAAATAATAAAAAGTAGTAAATAAAAACCTCGAACCTCCAATTAGGGTCACTGAATTAATGTCACAGTTTGACGATAAGAACCACATATTGAAACTGGAGATTAAAGGCGCTTCGCGCCTGGTGCTCTGTCTTGTACGACACTACTATGCTTGTTTCGTCTATTGTGACTCCCTGCCGGACGATGGACTTTCTCGCACGTGGACCCAGGAAGTGAGGGAAACAGTGAACTTCTGTGGATTACTGATCTACACGCTGACTCTGCATATCGGGGATATGCTCAAGAACGGAATCATCACGCAGGATAAGGACCAAGTCTCCCGGATTTTGGTTATGTTCAATTTTGTGAATTCTTTTATGTTAGGCTGTGACATGACTAAATTTAAGAGTAGTCAAATGTATTTAATTTTTAATTCATTTGAGGATAGTAATTTAAGATTAAACAACACTGACATTAAATCTAAACTGTTAGAGATAGGACTAATTAAAGAGATCAAACTTGTTGATAAAACTAAAACGGTTGAAAATCCAAGTAAAAGGGCTAGGACTGAGGAGTTTCCCACTAAGGGAACTCCTACTAAAATCCAGACTGGAGAATCAAACTTAAAACCTAGTGACCATGATAACATGGATTGTAATGATGTAACTGTTAAGGATGTAAATGACAAAAGTGTAAATGCAAATTCTAATGAAGTAAATAAGCCTAAGACTTATGCTGAAATTGTCGCGCAACCTGTAGTGTTAAAAAGTGCACCAAAACCAAAAACGGTTGTAAATAGTGGTAGTGAAAAAAGTATGGAAGTAGAGAAAAACGACCCAAAAGCGGAATGTTTTTTCATTAAGTTTAGAGATAACTACCAGGCTCTCCTAAAAAAGTTAAATGAGATCACAGGCAACAAAGTATCTGGCAAACTCTCAGGAGATATGCTTAAATTAATACCTAATGACGCTGACTCCTATAGGGTTTTAGCGCCATTTGACTAGTGAGAAAATCCCCTTCCACAGCTTAAACTTGAAAACAGAAAGGCCCAAAAACGTGGTTTTGAAGGGGCTACCAGCAAACTATAACATTGAGGAAATAAAACTTACTCTAACATCCATGGGATTAGATGTAGTCCGAGTTTCTCAACTGAGAAACACTAAAACGAGATTCCCCCCTGCCGTTCTTCTTACTCAGCCTTAGGCCCACGGAAGACTGGCAGAGGATTTACAGACTGACAAGGTTAGGATACTTGGCTGTGAAGGTAGAGGCCTTCAGAGCACGGGCTTCAAAATTTGCTACCGGTGCCTGCAGTTCAATCACTCCTCTGAGAACTGCAGTATGCCACCAAAGTGCATGAAGTGTGCTGAAGAACACTTCACACGGGACTGCCAGAGACCCAGGACAGAGAAGGCAACGTGTGCAAATTGTAATGGAGACCACCCGGCGAACTTCAGGCAATGCCCGAAGAACCCCTGGAACAGAGGAAAGGCACCGGGGTATGCCCCCCTCCCCTAAAAGATCAGATACCCCCTTGGAGGCAAAAGGCCCTCGGACTAAACCCCCAGGCACCCCCTCAGGGCTCCTCGCACATAGTGCCACAGGAAAAAAGACACCAACCTTCAGCACCTACCAGATCGGTGCAAGAGCAGGCCCCCAAGTCATCAACATCCAGAGAATTGACCCTGGAGGAAGTAAGAGCAGCTACGGCTGCTATTAAAAGGAGATCGGAGGCAGAAAAAGCCAGACAGGCAAAGGAGGCAAAGGATAGACTGGATAGGAAAGTTGAGGAATGGAAAGACACTAAACGAGTCAGGGAGAAAGAAGAGCTCGCGCAAACCCAGCTGTTAGTTAAAACGTGTGAAAAAAAGCAAAAAACTATCGAGTTCCAAAAGGACACTCACAAAAAAGTGCAAACCGCGGTTGAGGCTGAGGAAATGGAAGCTGAGACTGAACCGACTGATACATCTGATGCTGAAAAGATGGAGGATATCCTCAACCTCATCAGAGGATTTATCAGCATGTTCAATCTAGACGACATAAAACATCTGTAGATGCAGTTCGCAGAGTTAGTACAAAAAAAGAGCGATCCTATGGTAATGGTCTTTGAGGCCCTTAAAATAATCGCTGATTTTAAAAGTAACAGCGAGAACCAAACCCGTCATGGCTAGGTCCCAAAAAGAATCATTTAAAATAATATTTTGGAATGCGAGCGGCATATCTCCAAGAATAAATGAACTTAGGAGCTACGTAAATGAAAATGAAGTAGATGCCCTGCTAATCCAGGAAACTAAAGTTAGAGAAAACAAAAAACTAAATATAGCAAACTATAATAGCTATCATACCCTTAGCTCAAATATAACTGCTAGAAATCCCCATGGAGGAACAGCAATATACATTAAAAGAAATATTCCCCACGAGGAACTAAACCACATAAATCTTCAAGGTATAGAAAATACTAGTATAAAAATTAAAATTAATAATACTAGCTCGTTTATCTTAACCTCAACATATGTTAAAAATATGAGTAGAGTAGATGTAGCTGCGCAACTGGAACTGATTTTCGCGCGATATCTAAACACGATACTCGCAGGCGACTTCAACGCACACCATCGAGCGTGGGGCTGTAGGAGAGCCAATTCACGCGCTACACAGATACACAGACTGCTGAACATGACAAACACTAACATTATTGTACCGTCGACTCCAACCTGCTTCTCAGGCGCCAACGGCTCATTCATAGACTTTGTCCTAACGCGAAACATAGATTACGCTCACACAATTAGTACCGTGGATGAATTCGACTCGGATCACCTACCGGTACTGGTGACATTCGACTTGAACACCCTCTTTGGGACAAGAGAGGGTCAACTGTGAAGTATTCAAAAGAGCACTCTTCGAGCCGCACTTGGCAGTACCTAACATAATGAGCACGGCGGATATTGACTCTGCCACGCACACACTCACAACAGCAATCAAAAGAGCAATTGCCTCTGCCACAACACATCGTGAGTCTCCTAAAATGCCCACACTTTCCCACCATGTCAAACAATTAGTCAGGCAAAGAAATAGAATACGTAAGACATGGCAGGCTAACAGAGACCCCGCCCTTAAAAGGGAGCTTAACAGACTCACGTGCAAAGTCAGGGGAAAAATTGTCGCAGAAAAGCAGCAACAGTATAAAGAACTAATCGAATCCCTTAGCCCAAAAGACGTATCGCTCTGGCAATTCGCAAAAAGACTCAGGAAACCTCAAATTAAGCTCCCGCCACTAATAGATGGTGCTAAAATCGCGTACTCAGACGAGGAAAAAACCGAGGCGCTCGCAAGCCATTATGAAAAACAATTCCAACCAAACCACGATCTAATGTGTCAGGACACCTTAAGAATGGTTAGACAAACTTTAAATAACTTCAGGAATTCCCCGGTAACGGCTGAAATTAATCCAGCCACCCCGGAGATAGTAGAAATCATTAAAAATGTTAAAAACCGTAAAAGCCCAGGGCACGACAAAATCAGAAATATTGCGGTTAAAAACCTACCCTTAAACGTAATATGTCACTTGACTATCTTAATAAATAAAATATTAAAACTAAACTATTTTCCCAAAGAATGGAAGGAAACGATAATTATAACAATCCATAAGCCAGGTGAGGATGCCACAATTCCAGCCAATTACAGACCAATTAGCTTGCTACCGACACTTAGTAAAATTACTGAGAAAATTATTCTTAAGAGACTGAACACGCACCTTAGTGAGAATGACATTATCATTCCGGAGCAGTTTGGATTTCGGCCAAAGCACTCCACCACTCATCAATTCCTGAGAGTGGTAGAGTACATATCTTCTGGGCTCAATAATAAGACACCCACAGATGCGATTTTTCTGGACATACAAAAAGCCTTTGATAAAGTATGGCACTGTCGATTAGCGTACAAATTGATCACTTTAAAAGTCCCTGACGCTCTTGTCAAACTTTTAATCTCATACTTAAATAACAGACACTTTCAAGTTAGAGTAGGAGGTAACTTATCTACACCCAAGCTCATTAAAAGTAGTGTACCGCAAGGTTCTATCCTGGGCCCGACACTCTTTAACATATACCTGAACGACATCCCCAGGACTCCAAACACAGAGCTGGCACTCTATGCAGACGACAGTGCGATACTTGCAAAACACCCCTATGTCTCAGTAATGCACAGACAGCTACAACAACACTTAGACATACTCCAAACTTGGCTGGAAAAATGGCGAATAAAATTAAACCCCAATAAATGTCATTGGATTTATTTCTCTAGAAAACGTAAACCTCCGCCGCCTCTGTACATAAACAACCATGCACTAAAAGCTGAAAAATCTACTAAATACCTAGGTGTAACGATAGATTCCCACCTAACCTGGAAACAGCACGTAACGAACTTAATCAAAAAAGCGTATATGGCCACAGGAGCGTTATACCCAATGATAGGAAACGGAAATCTAAGTTATCAAAATAAACTCCTAATTTATAAATCGGTCATCCGCCCGGGAATGCTCTATGCAGCACCCGTATGGGGATATGCCTGTAAAACTACAATAGACCTCCTAGAGACAAAACAAAACAAAATCCTACGGATTATCAGGAAAGCTCCCAGGTACTTAAAAAACTCTGTAATTAGGAATGACTTCAAAATAAAAACTGTTAGAGCCCAAATTAAAAAGCTAGCGCTTAAATTTTACAAAAATTTGCCATCCGTTCCAAACGAACTGTTATTCAATCTGCATGACTATGACCATCGCAAGGCCAAATCTCGTAAGAGACCCCGCGCTGTTCTAAACATCGATAATCGGAATTAAAAGATCCCACCTCAAACATCTGATTTTTAAATAAAACTCGCGACTATTATTTTATAAAAAAAAAAAATATTCTAAACTCTAAACTGCCAAAACGCTAGGCAACCCTTAGATCTGCATCAACCCCCCAAACTGCTTAAACTCTAAATGTGCAACAAACTGCCACACTAGGAGCTAGGACAAATAATAAAAAGTAGTAAATAAAAACCTCGAACCTCCAATTAGGGTCACTGAATTAATGTCACAGTTTGACGATAAGAACCACATATTGAAACTGGAGAGTAAAGGCGCTTCGCGCCTGGTGCTCTGTCTTGTACGACATTCGGTTGTTTCATCATTTATGAAGCGCCTGGCAGGTTATGCCGTATCTTCGATGTGTGCGTTGAGTATCTTGAAGCTTTGACATCAGTTGGCTGGATTGCAGGTGTGCAGATAGAGTCCATAGGGACCGCCCACAGTAAGCGGAGCAACGGGAACTGTTTTTCCTGTTGGTCAAGAGAACTGGAGCACAATTTCGAAAAGACTATCTTGCAAGGCAGAGTTAGTTTAAGTTATGGGGAATGTTTGAGGTTTTTTGATCTGCAATTAGCGTGATTATATCAAAGGTCTTTTGCATCGGGTCTACGTCTGCTTTAATTATTTTGGTGATTTGATTTAAGAAGTTCCTGGCATCATTGATATTGAAATAATCTTGTATTTCTTTAAAGAATTTAATGAATTCTAGAAAGAGGTTAGGGGTTTGATTTGAAGATTTTTGGGCATCTGAGTGCGTGTGGACCACGTGCTCTTCAGAACTTGGTGTTCTTGTCTCGGCACACGCCATCGCCACGTTGTCTGTAACAATTTCGAGGTTTTGTGATTTAGGGAGCTGTGGAAAGTTTTCCATGCTCAAGTTTGAATTTTCTGATCTATTGATACGAAGGTTTTGGGGTTTGGTTTTAGGTTCCTGGAACTTGTTACGGTTCCAGGGGTTTTTGGGGCAGAGCCTAAAATTGGCGGGGTGGGCCCCACCACAATTAGCACACTTTGCCGGAAGGTCCATAGGTTTAAGGCATTCGCGAGTTTGATGGTTTTCTCCGCATTTTAAACACCTGGCGGGAAGCGAGCAATTATCCGAAGAATGGTTATAATTTTGACAATTGTAGCAAATTTTTACTCCTTTTGATTTGAAGGCTTGCACTACGATTCTCATGCAGAGAATGGAGGTGAGGTTGTAAATTTTCTCCCACCCTTCAGCCGGCTCTAGCAGACCAAGAAGATGGGGAGAGGTGACCTATCACGACGATTTCTAAGCTGTGAAATCCTAACAATCCTGAATCCTTCACGGGATATAGCCTCTTTAATAGAGTCTATGCTAGTGTTGGTTGGCAGCCCTTTTATCACTACTTTTTTTTGTCTTTCGGGATTATGTTTTGGGTCACTATTTCCATTCTCTTCTTCCTGATTATCAAGCGGCATGAATATATTTTTAAGTAGAGGGAAGTCCTTACTAGATGCAGCCTCACGTGGCATGGCCTCAGCTAACTCAGCAGCCGTAATCTCGTCATTAGGCTTCCTGCGCTTATTGCGCGGGAGCTCAAAATTTAGTTTGAAAGATTTCGCGATTTTGGTTTTGTATTGACTATACAAAAAATCCTCAGATAAGCTATTCCATGTTTTGATGACATAAGCAGTAGCCTGATAGGATTTCCTAACCAGGAGGTTCTCAGGGGTAGGGGTATCCGCTAGCAAGATAGCATCAGAAGTTATGCTTACCAATATCTCTTTGATGAGTGCCGCCTTGTCAATGTCCTCGGCTTCCTCGATGGCGATTTCGGCATCCAGGTGTCTCTTGGCCCAGTCATAGATTTCACAGTGTTTGTGGATGTCGAAGGCTTCATTTTTGGGTGTCTCAGGGGTATATCCCACGCTTGCTTTGCATCTGGCAGCGAAGGATGTGAAGTTCTCAGGAGTCTTGTGCACCTGCCGCACCAGCTTCTCAGCACGTGCTGCTCCGTCCAAGTCTTTTCTATTTTTCTTTTCCTCCTCATCGATCTCCATGGCATCTGCCCAGCTGAGAGTCTCTTTTTCCTTGTCCTTCCTGTGCCTTTCGAAAAGATTTTTTACCTTACTCTTGGTCTGTCTGCCTTTCACCTCCTCCTCTTTGTCTTGGGGTATCCCCTTACTGTCGTTGAGTTTCTTGCCTTTAGGCCTAGGCATCTCGGCTATCTCCTGTCGTCCCTCAGTTTGTACACTTTCCTTTGAAATCCAATTATATTCCTCTAGTTTCTCCTGTATCTCCTCCTCTGTTTTTCCAAAGCTCTTAACAAATAAATCTTTAATAAGCAGTAATTTCTCTTTTTCCTCCGGCGAAAACATCTTGATTAGCTTAGCCCGATATATTTTACCAACACTTGGTACAATTATACCCAGGCTAGCGCTAAAAGTCACCACGTGCAATAGTCTCAGGAGCTAGCACGAACACGTCCGAACACCAGCTCGACCAGTCTCCGAATGATCTCTCGTCGATTTAATAACAAACATTTTTTTCCATTTATAATCTCGAAGACGACAACTTCAAAGTGTATGCTAGGCTCCGCCCATGACGTCATTTAACTTAGCCAATAGCGAAGAATCGGCCTCACAGCAGGGGGTCTAGCGGGTACGTTTTCAGAACATGCCATAGTAACACGAGCGCTTATACCCTACAAAGTCACTCCCGGAAAATTGTACCACGTGATAACTACGTCAGGCACGAATTTCATGACCTTGTGGCGGCAGTTGAATGATGAGAAATCTTCGTTTTCTGCATGCGGAAATTTACAATTCAATTAGTCTATGCTCGATTTTGATATTGAAAACACACACACACACACACACACACACACACACACATATATATATATATATATATATATTACGCCGGAATTGCTATGGGAGCTCATGGCAAGAACGCACATAGAACTAATTCCAGGGGTGACAAACTCAAGGATGAGACGTCCCATATTGACTTGCTTGTAATTTACATTTATATCTTTAAATGTACACGGTGTGCTAAGTTCCATATCAAGCGTTCTCCTATGAGCGCCCATAGCAAGGACACCCGTAGAACTAATTTCATCGGCGTTAAACTCAAGGATGAGGCGTTCAATATCGACTAGATTGAGACTTACATGTCTAACCTTGAACGTCTATGGAAAGGCAAGTGTCATCCTTTCCCTCCACTATGGGCGCCCATGTAACATTTTCCAGGAGGGAACTCAAGGATGAAGCGTTCAATATCGCTAGCTTGTAACCTACATTTGTAACCTTGAATATCCAGTTCAGTTTAAGTGATTTCTTGCACTATGGGCTCCCAGCGCATGAGATCCCAGCTTATATATTATTGCCCTCAGGGCAGAACCTAACGGAGCCAAAGTTTTGATTTCCTCAGGGGTAGTAAACAGTCTTTCCAGACCCTCCAAAAGACTGTGTGACATAAAAAGCTGAAACATTGCACACTTTCCATGGACTGCTCTAAGTCTACGGACGAGTCGGGTGGTCTGGGTTTTCGACACTTTCCATGGAGTGGGGCACGACAGCTCAGTGGTTAGCGAGCGGCAATTGATTGCACTCAGTAGGCCCGGGTTCGATTCCTGCCACTGAAAAGACTGCTGCCGTGTTCACGTGGAGTACGATTACGTTAAGCATGTGAGTCTAAATCCTTCCGAGAGGTTGGTGATAGAGGAAGGAGGGTACGGTCCCTGTGGATACCTCCTCCTGGGTTCCGGATTAAATAGGGTGGCACTGCTCGGTCGTCCAAACAGATATCTTACATCTTTCTGGTAGATTGGACAGTCTGGGTCTTAACAACAACACTTGCCATGGGCGTCCAAAGGGATGTTGAACGCCACGAATATCACCTTTGCTATGGGCGCTCATAGCAAGAGCACTCATATAACTTTTACAGGCGGAAAACTGAAGGGTGAGACATACATCGCCTTGTTTGATATCTACATCTGTGAACTTGAACGTCGACGGGATAGCAAGTTCCTCCTCAAGACTCCCTATGGGCGCCCATACGAAGAGCGTTTATAGAACTTATTCCGGGGGGGGGGCACATTCAAGGGCGACAATATCGATTAGTTTGACACCTTGTGGGCAACACCTTATTATCAGCATCTCGTATGGGCGCCCATGGCAAAGGCGTCAATAGAAATTTTTCAAGGAGGGTATACTGAAAGATAAGATGCCTACCAATTTTCTACCTACATTTGTGACCTTGAACGTTCACAGTAGGGCAAGTGACCCCCCTGCTCTCTCCTACGGGCGCCCATGGTGAGAGCGCCAATAGAATTTTTACCAGTGGGATAAACATAAGGATGTGAAGTACAGTATTGATTATATTGACATACAGTATTGATATCTATATTCGAGTATTGTTAATATTATTGTATAAATATTGATAAATGTTATTGTCCCCTATGGGCGCCCATAGGAGAGCGTGAGGGGGAACTTACCATCCCGTGGATGTTCAAAGGTAGGTATCAAACTAGTCGATATTGTACGTCTCATCCTTCAGTTTACTCCCTGAAAAAGTTCTATAGGCGCTCTTGCCATGGGCGCCCATAGGGGAGCGCGAGGAGCATTTGTCCCCCCGTGAACGTTCAAGGTCTCAAATGTAGGTATCAAGATACTAGATATATTTACCTCTCATCCTTGAATTTGAACATTCCAGGAAAAGTTTTATGAACGTCCTTGAATCCCACTCCTTTTGAACAAGGTGGACCCCCTCCTGCAATTACAACACTATATTTTGACATTATTTCTCTCATCCGAGTTCTAATCAAGTTAATTACAAAATGTTCTACCTAATTCCATTTGTTTACAGAATGCATTGGCATATAGAATCTCATGGCTGTACGTACTCTCTCTCTTAAAATATCTAATTTCGAATTATTCGTGTTTTAATTAACTGTTTCTAATTTCCTACAGAATGGTAGAATATTTTGAAATCAATGTGATTAAAACACAGATTATTCAAAATTAGAGATTTTTCAAAAGGGAGAGAGAGAGAGAGTACGTATAGCCATGAAATTCTATATGTAGATGCATTCTGAAAAAAAAAATCAGAATTAGGTATAACATTTTTTAATTAATGTGATTAGAGAACGAATAAGAGAGAGGGTGTGTGTGTGTGTGTGTCAAAAATATAGTGCGATCAAAATATAGTGTTGTAACTGCAGAAAGGGGCGAACCTTGTTTCGAAAAGGTAGGATTCAAGGGCGAACATAAAACTTTTTTCCGGGATGGCCAAACTCAAGACATAATTATGAGACATAATTATGTACTAGCTTGATATCTACATTTGCGACCTTGACCGTCTACAGGAGAACAAGTGCCCCTCCCGCTCCTCTATGGGCGCCCATGGCAAGGGCACACATAGAATTTTTTTAAAGGGGAAAACTCAAACCCAAGGATGAGACTTATAATATCGACTAGTTTGATACTTACTTTGGGACCTTGAACGTCCAAGGGAGGGCAAGCGCCCCCTTGCTCTCCCCTATGGCGCCCATGGCAAATGTGACCACAGAACTTATTAAAGCTGGGGTAAACTCAAAGACAAGACGTAGAATATCGATTAGCTTGATACCGACATTGTGGCTTTCTAAATTTTTATGGACTCCCATGGCTAGGGTGCCCATAGCGCTTTTTCTAAGAATAGCGTACTCAAAGATAAGACGTACAATATCTACTAGTTTGACATCTACATTTGTGACCGAATGTTTACGGGAAGGCAAGTGCTCCCTTACATCTACGGACGCCCCCTTACGTATGGATGCTCCCTTACGTCTATGGACGCCCATGGCAAAGACGTCAATAGAACTTTTTCCAGCGCGAACAATCTCAAGGACGAGACTTACAGTATTCATTAGTTTGATATTCGTGACTTTCAACATCCCCTATGGGCGCCCGTGGCAAGTGTGCAATGTTTCAATATGTCACAGAGACATTTGGAGGGTCTGGAAAGACTGTTTACCGTCCCTGAGGAAATCGAAACTTCGGCTCCATTAGGTTCTGTCCTGAGGGCAATAGTATAAGCAGGGAGCCCATAGAGCAAGGCAAGGGAGCACTTAATCCCAACAGAATATTCAAGGTTACAAATGTAGGTTACCAGATAGTCGATATTGAATGCGTCGTCCTTGAGTTCCCTCCTGGAAAATGTTACATGGGCGCCCATAGTGAAAGGAAAGGATGACACTTGCCGTCCCATAGACGTTCAAGGGTAGACATGCAAGTCTCAATTTAGTCGATGTGGAACGCCTCATCCTTGAGTTTGTCGCCGATAGAATTAGTTCTATGGGTGTCCTTGCCATGGGCGCCCATAAGGGAATGCAAGATAAAATATGCCCTACTGTGTACGTTGAAGGTTACAAATGTAGATTGCAAGCAAGTCGATATGAACCGCCTCATCCTTGAATTTGTCACCGATGGAATTAATTCTACGGGTGTCCTTGCCATGGGCGCCCATAAGGAAATGCAAGGGAAAACTTGCCTTACTGTGGACGTTTAAGGTTGCAAATGTAGTCTTCAAGTTAGTAGATATTGAACTCCTCATCCTTGATTTTGCCCTATTGGAAAATGTTACATGGGCGCCCATAGTGGAAGGAAAGGATGACACTTGCTGTCCTATAAACGTTCAAGGTTAGACATGCAAGTCTCAATTTAGTCGATGTGGAGCACCTCAGCCTTGAGTTTGTCGCCGATGGAATTAGTTCTATGGGTGTCCGTGCCATGGGCGCCCATAAGGGAATGCAAGATAAAATTTGCCCAACTGTGTACGTTTAAGGTTACAAATGTAGATTTCAAGCAAGTCGATATGAACCGCCTCATCCTTGAATTTGTCACCGATGGAATTAATTCTACGGGTGTCTTTACCGTTTGCGCCCATAAGGAAATGCAAGGGAAAACTTGCCTTACTGTGGACGTTAAAGGTTGCAAATGTAGTCGTCAAGCTAGTAGATATTGTAGGTATAATCATATCGTTTGCACCCCTAGAAAAATTCTATTTGCGCTTTGCCATGGGCGTCCATAGGGGAGCGCAAGGGGCCATTTACCCTCCCTTGGAAATTTAAAGGTCACAAATGTAAACATCAAGCTAGTCAATTTTTTACGTTTCATACTTTAGTTTGACCACCACAGGAAAAAGTATTTTTAGCATTCTTTAATCCTGCTTTTTTCAATAAAAAGGTCGACTCCCCCTGCAATTACCACACTATGTTTTTGATCGTACAATATTCTTGACATATATATATATATATATATATATATATATATATATATATGTGTGTGTGTGTGTGTGTGTATTTTCAATATCAAAATCATGCATTAACTAATTGCACTGTACATTTCCTCATGAAGAAAACAAAGAACTCTATTCATTCACCGCGGCCACATATCTACGGACGTCACACAAAAAGTCAAAAAGAAGAAAGAAACAATCAGTCGGAAGAGCTGAGTCTCCTAGTCTGCTGAAATTCGCGCCTGACGTATGTATCACGTGATATTATGGCGGGAGTGACTTTGCAAGTGTTGTGTTTGAAAGGTAGAATAAAACCTGCTGTGTTTAAAAGAGATAAAGGAAGACATAATATTTAGTTTAAAGAAAATTAGTTTATTAAATTGTAACTTCAAATTAATTCAAATTAACAAATACAAAAACACTGCTCACAGGCAGGCAACTCAGGAGGAATTACATTAGAATTTTAGAATTTTATCAATTTAGTTAGAATTAAGGAATTACCATAAAAACTTTACTCTCAAAACAATCTATTTCATATTACATCAGAAAATCATTATCAAAAATATTAAATTTAAAGAATTTTAGAATTTTAAATTTACAGAATAAAATTTAAATCATACATTTAAAAAATATTGAGAAATCATCTACTGAATTTAAGATATTAAGAGTTTAAATAAAACATTAATATTCACCCGGCTGGGTCATCTTAAGAATAACAGGTTGGAGAGGAAAAGTTCTATATGTGGAGTTTCACAGGGATGACATGAATTTTCCTAAGCCGGATTTCTTGGGATCAGGAATTCGAACTTTAATCAGGAGAGGATTCAGCACCTTCTTGAAAGACATCAGAACTTCCGAGATCGGACCTAACATCCACTACTGGTACACTCGGATTTTCTATAGAACTGCCGACATCGTCCGAAACTACGTTCACGTAGCTCACGTACGTTCACGCGAAATACGCGATAAAAGCGCAAAAAACCATCATTTAAACTAAAACAACAATGTTAAAAAAAAATGTAATGCGAGGAATTTAACGTTCCATAGAAAAACTCGCGTGGAACATAAGTTCCATTCGAAAATCAACAACGCGCTTCTCGCGCTAGCACACAACGCAGGATTTTAACAAAAAACTGAAACTGAAAAATTCTGTGCGCGTATTTATACGTGCGTGCAAAAGGGCGGAGTTTAGACAAACGGCAGCAATTAAAATCCGCTTACAGAAATTAGAATTGCCAAAACAATACTCATAATTCCGAAAGCAGACGATCCGTGAAAACGCGAACCAATTAAAAAATTCACGAATTCCAAAGAGGCGCGAAAAAACGCTTAGATGGCGCCTTAATCGCAGTAAAAAGCCGGCAAAACAGAATTCCGAAAATGGCGGCGACTGAAATTTTCGAATTGCAGTGAGACATGGAAATAACTTGAAACTGAAGAACAAACGGAATTTCTAACCAAAATGGGAAAATGAGACATCAAATTAAAGGGAATTTTTTAAGGGGAATCAAATAAATAAATAATTTTTAAAATTTACAAATCAAAAGTAATATTAATTTAGGGAATGGAACATTTTTAATTAAGAATATTATAAAGAAAATTAATTTAGAAGACCAAAAATATTCCAATTAAAGAATAAATGAAAAAGCCAATAAATATTATTTAAATATTACCAAATTAAGAATATTGAGCCAGGGAAAAAGAAATAAAAGTAAATTTTCAAATTCCCAAATTACCTAAATTCTAAAGCAACCCAACACATTCCTTCCACCTATCCCCCAAAAATTTTTCATTTGAAAAATGAAAAATTTTTGATAATAAAATAAAATATCTATAAGAAGTTACCAATTAAGCATAACAATTTTTATCCGAATTCAACCTCTATTTCGGAATAAGCAATTTGTTAACAAACTATAAACTAAATCAAGAATTATATAACAATTAATAAATTTTTGTACATCAGATCCCTAAATTTGTGTAGACAAAAGTAAAGGTAGAGGATTTGACATTGATTCTCATTAGCTATAAATAAAAATAAAAATTTTACGAAAATATTGGACCAGCCAAATAGTTTTCAAAGAATCGAAACATTGAATTTTGAAAAGGTACCTTAAATAACCAATGAGAAACAACTCTCACTTCCACTACAAAATATAAATACCAGCTGGAAAGAAAAAAAATGTGTAAATAGAGTGATCTAAAAAAATAAAACAATGTACATAAGTTGTATAAAATAAATAAAATTTCAATAGAAGTGTCAAATGACAATTGACACAATAACAATTATTATCAATAAGCAACAATAATATACTAAAATTTCTAAGACACAAGTATCTATTCATGTCCATTCAAAACTGAACATAATATCATCTGCATTCTGCAGTTATCTAATATACACTGCCACTTTTATCTTTGCAGTACTCTAATACTTTTAACGACAACAAATATATACCTAAAAATATCAACATATGTGATCAGAACTTATGTCATTGACCACGTAATCAAATATTTGCAGAAATCTGCACTTTCAATAACAATAAATAAGTAACAATATATCTCTATCTATAAATATTATCCTCAATTCATATAATTTAAATTAATCTTTTCTCTCAATCATTTATCTAAATCCGGCAGTAATCTGCAATATCAATAACAACAATAACAAATTTTATCTTAAAATCAACTAACTCTTCTTTTAAATCAATTAAATCCAGTTTGCAGCATTCTGCAATGTATCAATAACAAAATACACACATATAAAGATTATACACTTAAAAAAATTTATGTTGCGCAACAATAAAAAAATGTCATTCTAGTTTTCCCTTCGTCGTAAATTATATCTTTGTGTTGGAATTATATCATTCTCATGAGATGTATTACTTTCTGAATTATCAGATTGTGCACAAGAAAAGAACACAGAATCTCTTTCTGGAATTTTTGTTAAATGTGCACCAACTGAACATTTCGTGTGTCATTTACATGTTGAATTTTAAAGTTTACATTAGATGTTTTTTGTATAACTTTAAAAGGAACTTTATTAAGTTTGGAGAGTTTCTTACAATGTCCTCTTGGAAAAACAGGAATGTATAAATATACTAAATCTCCAACTTTTATATCTTTTACAACAGCAGACTTATTTCTGTATGTCTCTTGTGTTTTAGCTGCTTTAAGTAAGTTCTTCTTTACTATTTCAAAAGATTTTTTCATACGAATTGCCAAATCCTGACTATAATCACTAACAGTGGTAAAATTTTGTTCATTTAAATTAAAAAGAAGATGATGTGGCAAAATTAATTCTCTACCATAGAGAAGATTAGCTGGAGACTCACCAGTCGAGGAATGGATTGAAGTTCGGTGGGCCAACAAGGCAAAAGATAAATGTCGATCCCAATCCTCTTGTGTTTCAGACACTAAATGACTAAGTGTGTTAATTATCTTACTGTTTAAACGCTCGCAGACTCCATCCGATTGTGGGTGATAGCTAGTAGTAGTATGTTTTTCAATACCTAATTTTTCATACAACTTCATGGCAGCATTCGAAATAAAATTAGAACCTTTGTCAGTGATAATGTGTTTTGGCACACCATGAAGAGAAAAGAAGTTTTCTAAACAATTTAAAATAGTTTCAGATTTAATATTGGGGATAGCATAAGCTTCTGGCCAACGAGTAAAATAGTCAGTAATCACTAGTATGTACTTATTGCCAGAGTAAGTTAGAGGCATGGGGCCAATACAATCCATAGCTATTCTTTCCATAGGGTAAGTAGAATTTGGAAACCTCTGTAAAGGAGCTTTTTGTTTTTGTTTAAATCCTCTTTTCTGTAAACAATCAGGACAACTCTTAACATAATTTAAAATTTGAACATACATCCTAGGTCAATAAAAGTGTTGTTGAATTTTCCTCAAAGTCCTTCTAAAACCACCATGTCCTGCAGTGATCGAATCATGACAATAATTTAGAATATCAGAAATCAAATTTTGTGGAATAACAATACGCTCTTTTCTTTGATATTTTAATTTAGGTTTTCTATTAGTACAATATAATACATCATCTTTTAAGAAAAACATTAAATTTTTAGGGAATGGGTCAATATTTTTATCTAAGCATGAGCCAATTCTTATACAATTGGGGTCAGAATTTTGAGAATTACGTACTCTTAAAAGAAGGTTAGTATCAACATCCAGGTCTATAGTGTTTACTTTTACATTATTTACACATCTAGATAGATAATCAGCTGTTAAATTTAGGCGACCAGGTTTATGAATAATTTTGTAATTAAACTGGGTCATGGACATTATCCATCGTGCTATCCTAGAAGTGGGGTCTTTTAATTTCAAAACATTTGAAAGGGAGGCCTGATCACAATAAACAGTAAAATGTTTTCCCAAAAGGTATTGCTTAAAATAGGATGTTGCCCAGACAACTCCTAAAGTCTCTTTCTCGACTGTGCTATAATTTATTTCTGCATCTTTTAGTTTTTTACTAGCATAAGCAATAGGGTGCAAAAATCCATCCTCTCCTTCTTGACAAAGAACTGCTCCAAGAGCAAGATTTGATGCATCGGTACATACCGAAAAAGGTTTAGAAAAGTCAGGGAGATGTAAAATGGGTTCTTTAAGTAATTCGGATTTTAAGGTTTGGTAAGAATTTTCTGCTTCAGGGGTCCAAGAGAATTTAATATTTTGCTTAGTTAAATTAGTTAAGGGAAGAGCTTTTAAAGAGTAATTTTCAATAAATTTTCTGTAGAAGCCAGTTAATCCTAAAAATTGGCGAATTTGTTTTTTAGAGGTGGGTTTTTGAAAATTTTTAACAAATTTTAAATTTGAGGGGTCAGGCTGGACAATACCTTCAGAAACTTGAAAACCTAAATAATTTATAGAAGATTTAAAAAAATTGCATTTACTTGGCTTTAAACATAATTTATGTTGAGACAATCTATCAAATACTACTTTTAATTTCATTAAGTGTTCCTCAAAGGTTCTGGATGCAATAACAATATCATCTATGTAAATAGAAATTTGTAAAGGGGAAAGCTTAGCTAGGACGATGGACATAAGTCGTTGAAAGGAGCTGGGGGCATTTTTCAAACCAAACGGGACTCTTTTCCATTCATAGTGGCCAAAAGGTGTAGAAAAACCACATTTGTGTGTGTCGTCTGAGTGCAATTTCATCTGATAAAATCCAGATGTTAAGTCTAATGTAGAAAAATATTTCGCACCATTTAAACTATCAATCAATTCAGTGATATTTGGCAGTGGAAAAATATCATCAATAGTTTTATCATTTAATTTTCTAAAATCTGTAACTAATCTTAATGTTCCATCTGCCTTTTTAACAAACAGTACAGGTGCGGAGAATGGTGAATCACTTTCTTGTATAATATCATTTTCAAGAAGTTCATTAATTTGTCTATCTAATTCATCTCTTACATGATAAGGAACTCTATAATGTTTCTGTTTAACAGGAATATCATCTTTTAAGTTAATGTTATGAAAAACTGTATCACACCCCTTTAAATCTGGAATAGAATTAGCAAAAATATGCTTATAATCATTAATTAAACTTTCTATTTGTCTTTTTTCATTATAGTCTAAGTGTGAAAGATCAAAATTTCCCCCCCAAACATCAAAATTATCACCACTCTCTGCACTTGACTCAGTAATATTGTTAACTGAAAAGGAAGATACTACTGTGATAGGAACAATTTTTGCTAAATTTGAATGCTTATTTATGTGCAACTCATCAGTTGACAAATTCAAAACTTTTACATTATATATATTAGATCTAGATACATTATTCACTGATCTAGCAATCAGAATTTTACTGTTGTTTAAAGGCTCAATCATCACAGTAGGTGAATTAAATTTAACAATTTCTTTTAATTTTAGTTGTATAAAAGCTTCCGATAGAGGAGGAATTGTGTATTTCCTAAGTGCATAGCACAAATTATCCCTATATATTTCAGAATTCAAAATATTTTCTCTATTAATTTCATAATTATTAAAGGATTGAGTTGCATCAGATAATGAAAAAGGTACAGATTCATCCTTAATTGCAAAAGGCACAGTTACAATATTATTATATAAAACATTATTAGTAAAATCTATTGACATTTTATAACCCTTTAAAAATTTCACACCAAGTATTGCTGAATAATTACAAGAATCACAGTCCATAATATAAAAATCAACATTAAATATTTTGTTATTTAAATTTAAATTAATATTTAATTTTCTGGAAACTTTTATAATATCACTAGAGATGCCTTTTAAATTTATATTACACTTAGTTAATTGGCTGTCAGGTATATTTAAATGAGATAATACATTTGTAAACAACACATTAATAGAAGCACCAGAATCAATAAGTATAGGAATATCAACATTATTTATCATACCAGAAATCACTGGTAGAGACAAATTCTGTAATGAAATCAAATTTGAATTTTGCACCACAGGTAACACCCCAAGGGCTTCAGAAGGTAAGCTGGAGTGAAAACTCCCTTCACCCCTACTTAGTTTAAATTTTGTTTTTCATTGTCATTTTTATCACCCCTAGGTGTATAAAAAGTGTTGTAACTCATTTTAGGTTTAGTTTCATTTATGTCAGGTTGAAAGTTTTGATTTGGCTGATGGTAAAAAAATTGAGTAGGCTGTTGAAATCCCTGCGTTTGTTGTGGAAAATTACTCGTATATGGATAATTTTGTGTAGGTTGTGGAAAATAAAAAGGTTGTTGATACATTCGAGTAGGCAGAGACCTAGAATTTCTTTTGAACCTGTGCGATTGAGGAAATTTCCTACAATCCACACTTATGTGACCTAATAGACCACATGAAAAGCACCTTCGGCTATCCTTTGACAATCTAGTTTGAGGCAGCTGTGGTTTGGTGTCGAATTGAGTTTGCAACTCAGCAAGCCTTTTAGTGAGGTTCTCTACCTCCATTCTATTTTTCTTAAGCTCATCATGGAGCTGCTTATTTTCCGACTCTCCAAGACTCATGATATATTGGGGGTCATCCCCATGTTGTTTGCTCCACACCTCTTCCTCTGCCACTGCATGCCTTTTTGCAGAGTCAAAACTCTTGTGGCTTTGAGGTAGGATTAGCCGTTTGAAATGAGGCTTCAAGCCTTCAATGAAAACCGAGCACAAGACATCAAGTCTTTGCTGGTTTGCCACTCTGTCATTCAGTAAAGCAGGTGAAACAGTTTTATATAAGGAAGCCTCAACTCTAGCAGCAAACTGACGCACAGATTCATTAGGTCTCTGATAACTTTGTAGAAATGATCTCAAGTTACTATCTAAACACTCTATTGATGAAAACCTGTCACGCAAAGCTTTAAGAATTTGATAGAAAGATTTCTCTTCTTTTAACTGAGGATTATCTCTTATAAATCGTGTAGCTATGCCCGACAGTTTTAACTTTAAAACTAAGACCTTGTCTGATTCAGACCAATTTGCATGGTCGGCTAACATTTTAATCCTGTCTATGTAATCCTCTAATGGGAGGCCAGATTCCTCTCCTGAAAAGACTGGGATTGAATCCAAAAAGTCTCCTATTGAAGAGACTGTTTTAAAATTACTCATTACATTACATTTAGAAGAATCCATTTTTAATCCCTGTTCCATTAAGTCATTTTGTTTACTATTAACATTTGAATCAGTATTTTTGTTACAAATAGAATTTACATCATCAGAGGTTGCCTCAATGTTTACTTTAGATGGTAAATTTCTTTCTAATAAGGATAACCAAGTTTTCTTGGTATTAGCAACCTGACTTCTGGGAATTAAATCCCAATCTTTACCATCATTAGAATTAGTATAGAAGGAAGGAAATGGCTCTTTACCGACAGAGAACATAGCATATAATAAAGTCTCAAAAGGGTTAACTTTAGAGCCATCTCCAGTTTCGTCTGAGCCAAACACAGAAATATACATACAGTTATTTTCTCTAATATCATCCATTATTGAAATACAATTAAAAGCTTAATACTACTAATAAATATTATTAAACATGAGAGCAATTTCTAGACTGGTACACGGCACCAAAACTGTGTTTGAAAGGTAGAATAAAACCTGCTGTGTTTAAAAGAGATAAAGGAAGACATAATATTTAGTTTAAAGAAAATTAGTTTATTAAATTGTAACTTCAAATTAATTCAAATTAATAAATACAAAAACACTGCTCACAGGCAGGCAACTCAGGAAGAATTAACATTAGAATTTTAGAATTTTATCAATTTAGTTAGAATTAAGGAATTAGCATAAAAACTTTACTCTCAAAACAATCTATTTCATATTACATCAGAAAATCATTATCAAAAATATTAAATTTAAAGAATTTTAGAATTTTAAGTTTACAGAATAAAATTTAAATCATACATTTAAAAAATATTGAGAAATCATCTACTGAATTTAAGATATTAAGAGTTTAAATAAAACTTTAATATTCACCGGCTGAGTCATCTTAAGAATAACAGGTTGGAGAGGAAAAGTTCTATATGTGGAGTTTCACAGGGATGACATGAATTTTCCTAAGCCGGATTTCTTGGGATCAGGAATTCAAACTTTAATCAGGAGAGGATTCAGCACCTTCTTGAAAGACATCAGAACTTCCGAGATCGGACCTAACATCCACTACTGGTACACTCGGATTTTCTATAGAACTGCCGACATCGTCCGAAACTACGTTCACGTAGCTCACGTACGTTCACGCGAAATACGCGATAAAAGCGCAAAAAACCATCATTTAAACTAAAACAACAATGTTAAAAAAAATGTAACGCGAGGAATTTAACGTTCCATAGAAAAACTCGCGTGGAACATAAGTTCCATTCGAAAATCAACAACGCGCTTCTCGCGCTAGCACACAACGCAGGATTTTAACAAAAAACTGAAACTGAAAAATTCTGTGCGTGTATTTATACGTGCGTGCAAAAGGGCGGAGTTTAGACAAACGGCAGCAATTAAAATCCGCTTACCGAAATTAGAATTGCCAAAACAATACTCATAATTCCGAAAGCAGACGATCCGTAAAAACGCGAACCAATTAAAAAATTCACGAATTCCAAAGAGGCGCGAAAAAACGCTTAGGTGGCGCCTTAATCGCAGTAAAAAGCCGGCAAAACAGAATTCCGAAAATGGCGGCGACTGAAATTTTCGAATTGCAGTGAGACATGGAAATAACTTGAAACTGAAGAACAAACGGAATTTCTAACCAAAATGTGAAAATGAGACATCAAATTAAAGGGAATTTTTTAAGGGGAATCAAATAAATAAATAATTTTTAAAATTTACAAATCAAAAGTAATATTAATTTAGGGAATGAAACATTTTTAATTAAGAATATTATAAAGAAAATTAATTTAGAAGACCAAAAGTATTCCAATTAAAGAATAAATGAAAAAGCCAATAAATATTATTTAAATATTACCAAATTAAGAATATTGAGCCAGGGAAAAAGAAATAAAAGTAAATTTTCAAATTCCCAAATTACCTAAATTCTATAGCAACCCAACACAGGGTATAAGCGCTCGTTCATGGAGGGGGAAAATTAGTCATAACCATGGTGTTAGAAGTACTTCTAACTCCATGGTCATAACATTAGGGTACACCAACATTCAGGGCATGCGCAGTGAGTGATTCAGCTTCTGCACACTATTTATATCACCCCTTGACGAAATATTGAAGCCATGGAGGGGAAGAGTCTGTGAGAATGCGCATTGCGCCGGATGTTGTTTCCCATTGGGAATGCCCGCAGGATTGAGATGCTAGTCCTTTCCGATGACGTAGGAGGTTTGGTTTATGACCCCTGTAAGGCCTCTTTAGATCTCGAAGGTGACGATCATAACGTTCCATGTCGCGTATATATATACTTTTTTTTGCCCGTTTGTTTGTTATTTGTAGTCTTTTTCATTTCTGTAATTTTTTTAATTCATTCATTGTTTGCTGATTTCAGTGAGATACCCTGCATTTATTCCATGAATTGAGTATTATTCTATGTACCCTTTCTGTGTGCCTTTTAATTTCAGTTTTATAAAGTGTAATTACTAGCGAGTTATGCTGTGTATAAAATGTCAGCAATCTTCCTAGTGTTTTTTGACTGAAAACCTTCAAGGATATATTTTTCATTTCATGGAATTGGAAATTGTTTGCTTTTACAACAACAACAAGTACAACAGCGCCATCTACTAGATATGAAAGGAAACTACCTCATTATCATAAAACGTCAAATATGTGTGACAGTCTGGACGAAGCAATCTTTAAACACAATTCTGAGAATCGACATCTTTGAAAAACATTCACTGATCGTCTGTACACAGCTTTAGAGGTATGTCTGTTTTACTGTGTGTTCGTTAATGTTCCTGACAGTCGCTGCCAAAAAAAATTAAATTTTTTTGGTTATTTTTGCTGCTTTTATAATAGAGCTGTTTCAACCACGTGGCATTTCCATAGTAATGAACCTTGGCAACGCTTGCTGGTAGACCTACAATCCATAGATCGCCCATTGGTATACACGTCGTACGTTGCGTCAGGAATATTTATTTAAACATTAAGTAATATTTATGTTATCTACATATTTTCAGGATATGGATGATCAACATAAAGCTCGATATGCTCTAAAAATTGCATCAATAGGAAACAAAGATCCGTATTCAATGTGTAAAAGTGCAAAGCTTAATACGTATTCAATGCATAACACTTCAAAATTTCAAACACATACTTATTTTCATTTCATATATCATTGACGAACATTTTAAATAATAAGTGCAGTTGAAAGAACACACCAACTGTAACACACCAACACTACACAAGCAAAACACAATACTGAATATTTTCCCTCAGGATGTCCCTATTCCTCAAATTCCCTACAGCATCAGCGCCACCTAGTGGTTTCGGAATTTAACATTACGGAGCCTTCCTGTCCGGAGCTGCTTTTAAGAAAGAGTTCTTGTCGATCTAAGAACTTCCGTCAAGAATAGAGGTGCTCTAAGTTATATTCAACTTTTATCACCCCTTAGATATTGTTAAAATCACTGTAAAGTACATACAACATTCATACGGCTGATTTCTTATCATTATTTATTTCTTCCCGCAAAAATATTATTGGTTTAAATATGTTCAGAAATACTTACAACAAACTTTTACAAAAATTGTGTGATATGCTGTTTACACTACAGGTGCTGCAAAAATGCTGTTTGCGTGTGAAACATATTGCTTGCTTCATATTGCTAATTTGTTGAAACATATTGATTGCTTCATAGTGCATATAAATATCTATTAACATTATCCGAAACACAAGTTGCATGTGAAAGATCGTTCACCACACTAAAATTTATTAAAAACAGATTAAGAAGCACAATGAATGGCCATCGACTTAAATCATTCATGTTAATGGCTTCTGAAAGAGATATTTTGCAAAATATAGACTGCGTTCTTGTAATTCATAAAATTGCTGAACATACTCTTTACTAAAAAAATAATTATTTTTAGAAAACTCTGTAGTTTGTATATCAACATTTTTTTTTTAATATTTTAGCAATATCGTTACAGGTTTTGTTTATTTTATTATTTGAATTTCTTTGTTACAATGTATCTGTAAATATTTATATATTTGATAGGGAAGGTATCTCCTTATTGCACGAAATGGGTTTAACCTTCAAGGAGCAATTAATTTGATAAGAGTTCTTTAGGTGTGAGATTTCTCGCACTAAGGCTACTCCTTCGAAGAATAGGGGCAGAAATATACGATTTTTTTCTCAGCCTGTTTGAAAGAAGTGATTTTCACTATGCGAGTTTTATACATTAAGCATAGTCATAGAAAACACTAGATATACTCCATTAAATTTTGAGAACCTTTTGATAAGTTTAGATCTACGGTAGCTAATTTTCTGCCATAAAGCTTTGGAAACATAAACTCCTGAAGAAAGTAGCAATAAATACAAATATGCCCGCTATTGCTAGGAGACTTATTGATTAACGTATCATATTTTATGTTCTCATGATATATAATTTTTATTCAGTCATGATATGACCTTACCTTGATCTCGTATAATTTCATATGTGTTTTGCGATTATGATAGTGTTTTAATTCCTGATCTTCATTTACAAGAATCAAATATATACAAATATCCTTTAAAAATAAATTAAACAATATAAATTCATTATCTTAAGTAATATATTTATGGTTTATATACTTCTTCTTCGATCCAAACCTTCCGACCTACCCAAACGGAAAGTGCTATCCAATTTAAATCGGAATCCAGTGGGGGGAGGGGGCGGCATCCACAGGAACTGTATCCTCTTTCCCCTACCACCAACCTTTCGAAAGGTCTTACGAACCCACATATTTGATGTGCCTGTACTCTGAACACGGGAACAGTTTAGGTAGAGCCGGGAACCGAACTCCGGTCGTCTGAGTGCAATCCCAGTGTGCTAACCACTGGACTGTTCCACCCATAAGGTTTATATACTTGTACTTTTGTCCCAAAACAGAGGTTACGTGGTCCAGACTATGAAAAGGACGCATGGGCGTATTTAGGGGGGGGGGGTTCATAATTCCCCCCTGGAGAATTGTGACTTTGATTAGAAGTCACAGAATATTGTAGTAGCAATACAGGGGAACTTTTTATAGAGCAATTGTGGTTAGAACACAATTTCGATAAAATCAATAAATTTTCTCGATGTTGAAATAATCCCAAAAAATCTAATACTAATATCAGGTAAGTCAGAGAAAAACTAAAAAAATGCTGTTTGGAATTCGACGACAGCTTTGTGGATCCTCCCTCATGCCTTTATGTTTCTTCTTGCCAGTTGTCGTACGGCATGCACGACATTTCGTAATTCCAATTACGGATGCCAACCTAGCCATTTTGCAATTCAAATTACGGAGGCCAACCTAGCTAATGAGCTATTTAAATGCTGCGGAGGGAGCCAATGGCAATACAAACATAAATAAGCAGCGCATCCCCTTCTTCACTTCAACGAATCAACAACGACACTACAATGTGAAAAGAAAAAGATTTGCGAGAATGTTCTAGAACTTTCCAAGATATGCAATTTCGACAGCGTCCTAGACGCACCTGGGGTTTTTTAGTCGACGTAAAACTTTCGAACGAGTCAGCATCATGTTTTTGGTTTTGTGAAAAGTGTCTGTAGAACGTGAGCCATAGAATGGTAGCGTGTGCAAGTACGAGAAGTGTAACGGTTTTCCTACATCATTGAGATGGCACGAATATGCACGTAACAAAGAGTAGAGGTAACCGATTTTCAATTGTCACTATTAGCACGGAAGGCACACCTTTAACGATTATTAAAATAATTAACTACCAGTTTGTATGAGTAGATCATATGAACGAGTTCGTAATTAATGAACTAGAAGAACTATTCTTTATCGATTGTTTAAAGGAAACTGTTTTTAAGAAAATTAAGTCAAAGTTATTATGTGTGTAGATATATATATTAATATAATATTGTCAGTATTAAGTGTCTTGTAATAATTGATTTAATTATAGTATAATTACTCAAGATTACAATGGATATCTATTAAGTATAATATTAAAATAATTTGAGCAATTAAGCATGTGTATGTCTTTATGTTTTGTGAGTTCGTAGCCGAGCTTGAGAACCGGGGGCTTACATACTCCACCCTTAGCGACGACATCATAGGTAAGTCCTATACTGGTAATTTTTGATAAGGACAATTTTACCTTATGACATGATGTCGCCTGCGTGAATTGGTGCCGTATGTGGTCAAGCTCGGAGAGAATTAATTTTCATAAGAGAAAGTAAAAGATATAAGTAAAAGGCAAAATTAAATTTAATAATGAGTTTGAATATAATATTAAATTTTATAATGAGTTTGAATATAAAAGTGAATTTAATAATAAGTGGAATGTAATATTGAATTTAACAATGAAATTAAGAATGAGATAACTCAGTAGAATGATAAGAAAATGCATGAAAATGATAATTTAAATATGTATTATATGATTGTATATATATGTATGTATTAGCATAGATATTTAGTATATAGTCAGAATTGTATAAAAGTGTATTAAATCATGGCGCCGAATAAAACTAGGCATTCAAACAAAAGAGCGAGGCAAGATCCTCCGATTAACAATATGCAGCAAAAGTATATGGTTATTTTAGTAGGTATTGTGTATTGTATATTATGTATGGTATATTGTGAAAACTCTAGTGTTGAGGAAAAGTGTGTAGTAGTGAAGACTTGAGGATAGGCATGATAGTTATCCAAAATGCACGGTAGTCAACAAAATCGCAAAATTAAATAAAACTTCAAAAAAAATTGTCTGGAGGAAGGCAAGTCCAGCGGATAGGAATTTTAAATCATGGATTTTTCTGCAACAACAGCAAAAAAAAAAAAAAAAAAAAAAAAAAGAACAGTAGGAAAGTTTATCAGCGGGTTGACTGGTTAGCAGTAATGTTGTCAATAAGTATCAACGTGTATAACGTAAAAGTATTAGCGCCAGCCCATTTTATTAAAATTATCAGCGTTGCATCAAGTAGCAGTACAGCAAAATTAAAAAGTTCTAGATTCCCGTCCCTTTTATGCAAGTAGATATTAAATAAATGAACGGACAATGATAAAAAATAAATAATTTATATGAAAATATAAGTAAAATAAATAAATTTAATCTTAGAAAATATAAGTAAAGTAAATAATTCAGTGGACGTAAAAAAAAAAAATAAATAAAAAAAAAAAAAAAAAAAGATATCTGAAGTATAAATAATATGTAATACAATGATGATTTCAGGAAATTAAAATGTTTGAGAACAAAATAAAAACGGAGACTCGGAAAATTTTGAAGTGAAAGAAAATAGTAAATAAATGTTTTTTCCTTTCCAAACAAAATAAAAATTAGTCTACGTTATAAAAATGGACATTGTCAAATACTATGTAAGTGGGGATAAGAGCAGGGAGATTCGGACCTACGAACTCGTAGGGCAGTTATTTTGTAAAATAAATATGAGGATAATATATGTTGTAAAATAAATATGAGGATAATATTTTTTGTAAAACAAATATGAGGATAATACATTTTGTAAAATAAATATGAGGATAACATATTTGTAAAATTAATATGAGGATAATTTTTTGTAAATATGAGGATTTTGTAAATATGAGGTTAAAACAAAAATATATGTAATAAATAAACATTTATGTATGGATACATTTTATGAATAGAGCAATAAATTTCAGAAAAAATATGAATAAGTGGTAAATAATACATACAATACCCCTCAATGTTCTAAAATAAAATAAACTAAGGTGTTAGAAGAAAGAAGGAGAGAGATAATTAAATTTCACTTACTTGCAATCTGTCTTGCTTGAAAACGAAAGGTGGTAACAGTCAGTAATGGACATCAAAATTGTAGCAAGTCTTTATATATGGCAGGCATAGTATGGAATTCCTCATGATAATTTTTTTTTTTCCCTTTTCTTGTACGGGTCTTGAAAAAATAGTATAACATAATTAATAAAATGCAAAATAAAGTCATGGAACATGGTAAATGCAAGTACAGGATATTCAAAATCATAAAATTATTAATTAATAGTTCATAAAAAGCTGATAGAATACAAGCAAAATCATAAATAAATAAATAAATAAAGAAAATTGTGAAGTCAAAATAAACACTCACAGCTGATGTAAAAAAAAAAAAAATTAATAAACTAATAAATATATATATTGCATAAATAATGTATACAGACCTTTTACAAAAACACGCAATCTGGAAAACAAAATAAAAGTTAATTACATACATGGATTAATAAAACTTGAATGAGTGGGATTAATGTCCCATCCTTCACAGTCAGCGTAACAGCTCCATATATGTCCATTGTACGGCGAAAGCTTGTCCCCTTCAAAATAAATATCCAGGCTAAAAATAAACATCGGAGAAAATCTCCCCTGCACAGTAAGATAATAATACGAAAAAATTCTATTGTAAGCATACAATCAATGTTTCAAAATTAAAATTATAATTGCAGGCAATTATAGTTATTTAAAAATACCGGCCGGTATATAAAAATACATTAGGAAAAGACATTAAATTGTATGTAAATAATAAATGATTTAGTATTATTAAAAAATAATGCATTAATTAACATCACTGGAAATAAAAAGAAACAACAGATAAAATTAAATATAAAATAATTATATTGAAATAAATAAATATGTAAATTTATGCTGAAATGGGAACATAAAGTCATTTAAATAAATAACATAACAATAAAGCATATTATATTTATAATAAACAGTATATATAAATAAATATATCACGCGCTGTTGCAACAAAAAAATAAATAAATAAATCCAATGAATTAAGAGTACATGAAATTAAAATCATAATAAATTCAACATACAGATCTGTGTTAAGGTTATACGATAAAGAAGAAAAAATATATAGATATGTCGAATTAAATAGAATGAATAACAACATATGTAAAATAAATATATAATATGATACACATAAAATATAATTGTAATTAGATTACTTAAAAGGATACACGTAAAACCTCTCACTTCAATGTAAGCGTAAGCCGTCAAGATCGGACAATCCAAAGTCGAAAGCGCGCGCTTGTGAAGAATATACCGCCAAAATCGCAAACGATTACGATTATTTGGGCAGAACAGGGGATTGTAAGTTAGCAATCTTATGTAACGTTACGTGCTTCAGGGGGTCGAGGCGCAAAAGATCGCCATGCATGACCGATTTTCGCAGTTGTCATAGAAACGCGTTGAGGGGAACAGAGGAAGTCTTTGTGGTCAAGCGAATTTTTTCTTTTTTTTTCTTTTCTCCCCTTCCTCCGGCGCAGTTGTTTCACACGAAAGGGCAGCGGAAGAGGAAATTTAAAGGCATACTTGTTATTGTGGAGATGCATTGTATTTTGAAGAGCGAAATGAGTATATATATTTGATATTTTAAATGCCGAGATGTAATATGATATAATTATGATGTGCAAAATACCCATGAGTGATACAAGCTTAAACAATTATATAACATGTATGTGTATTACAAATAAGAAATATACACAGCTAAAAAATTGTGTAAAAAAAATTATTTACGTCTGTGAAAATAAGATATCAAGATAATGAATTGCGTATATTTTATTGCGTATATTTTATGTAATGTTGTGAATTTGTATATAAATTGAAATGAAAAATAACACATGTAATATGTTCTGCAGTCGAACTCTATAATAGACTATAATTAGAAACATTATAACAATACAGCTATTGAAGTACCAGGTCTATGAAAATATTATCACAGAACAATGTATTTTATACAGAACATTATTCAGTATTATAATGACTATGTGGTTCAAATCAATAGTGTGCCTTCCCACAGATAATAGTGTGCCTTCCAGGTGACAATTATGTGTCTTCCGTGCTGGTAATATACTTCCAATGTGACAATATTGTGTTTCTGTACGGTGATAAACATTTTAGTGACAGATATGTTTGCAGTGTATCAAACAAGGGTACCTCAATATGTTTCTAGTGCTTCAGTACAACAGTGCATCAAGTTCTTATAGATGTATCAGTAAGACATGATACTAGTGACTTCCTGTGACGATTTTTTCTCAGTGCATATGCTTTGTACCGTATTCTAGATTTAATCTCACGCAGAGGGGGATAAATGTCGTACGGCATGCACGACATTTCGTAATTCCAATTACGGATGCCAACCTAGCCATTTTGCAATTCAAATTACGGAGGCCAACCTAGCTAATGAGCTATTTAAATGCTGCGGAGGGAGCCAATGGCAATACAAACATAAATAAGCAGCGCATCCCCTTCTTCACTTCAACGAATCAACAACGACACTACAATGTGAAAAGAAAAAGATTTGCGAGAATGTTCTAGAACTTTCCAAGATATGCAATTTCGACAGCGTCCTAGACGCACCTGGGGTTTTTTAGTCGACGTAAAACTTTCGAACGAGTCAGCATCATGTTTTTGGTTTTGTGAAAAGTGTCTGTAGAACGTGAGCCATAGAATGGTAGCGTGTGCAAGTACGAGAAGTGTAACGGTTTTCCTACATCATTGAGATGGCACGAATATGCACGTAACAAAGAGTAGAGGTAACCGATTTTCAATTGTCACTATTAGCACGGAAGGCACACCTTTAACGATTATTAAAATAATTAACTACCAGTTTGTATGAGTAGATCATATGAACGAGTTCGTAATTAATGAACTAGAAGAACTATTCTTTATCGATTGTTTAAAGGAAACTGTTTTTAAGAAAATTAAGTCAAAGTTATTATGTGTGTAGATATATATATTAATATAATATTGTCAGTATTAAGTGTCTTGTAATAATTGATTTAATTATAGTATAATTACTCAAGATTACAATGGATATCTATTAAGTATAATATTAAAATAATTTGAGCAATTAAGCATGTGTATGTCTTTATGTTTTGTGAGTTCGTAGCCGAGCTTGAGAACCGGGGGCTTACATGCTCCACCCTTAGCGACGACATCATAGGTAAGTCCTATACTGGTAATTTTTGATAAGGACAATTTTACCTTATGACACCAGTGAATTTATATAAACAATTTAAACTTATACCTGGAAACATAGAAATATTATTGCATTTTGTATGCTCATAAATGTTTAATTTGGTAGTTTAGTTGATATGTCTCTAGAAGGACAGAATGTTCTCAAAAGTAGAATATTTTTAAAAAATGGTGCACTCTAATTTTTAAAAGGTGGTGCACAATAATTTTAAAAGGTGATTATCAGTAATTTTTAAGAATAGGTACAGTCTAATTTTTAAAAGTGCTACATATTAATTTTTAAATGTGCTACATATTAATTTTTAAATGTGCTACACACTACTTTTTAAAAAATGGTGCACATACCATTTATTCTTATTTACTTTGTAACAATGCATATAATCACTCCAAAAAAGCTTGAGCTTCAGCTGAGATGGTATTAATAGGCTACACATATTAGTTTTCGTGGATTTTCTAGCATGTAATTTAGAAATATCTCAGTAACGCCTTTTATTAACTTCACTTTTCCTTTTAATACTGTTCTATTTTTATTTACATATTTATTTAATCATATGTTTCATTGCTGAATTTGTAATCAATTTAGTAATCAAATCACTATAACTTATATTTTCTTAATTATTTTCAAAATCTCCAGATGAAATATTGCGTAAGTTCACCAATTTGAACAAGGAGGCTCGTTTAACCTCCGAGACTGAAAGAGATAAACCAGTTGATACCTTTATACTTTTTGTCTGAAGCTGATTACTAACGAAGAGTTTTGTCCACTGCAGTGGATCAAGTGCGGTTGAAAACTACCATGGTAGTTTTCAACCGCACTTGAATTGTTATTAATAAAATGTTAACTGTTCGTTGAATAATGTCCTGGAAAATACAAGGTCGTCATTTCATTTACCACCAGTCATATGCTAGAGCTTTTCAACTTTTTAAGGTGCCCATTTCTTTTGCCTCATCAATATCTCGAGCAACTTTTGAAAAATATCCCCTCCCCCTCCAATAGCACTTTTTTCACATGAAAAAGGAGTTTTATGTCCTTTGTGCATAAAAGCATTAAACACTTACAGTGTTGAATAAGTTTAAAAAATTTTGGGGCTCAAAAGATAACAATATTGTCGTAATGATTCCATTAATGCACCCCCCCCCCCTCATTCCTTTTATCCTGTAAAAATCTGGTCAGAGAAATTTTTTTTTGGGGGGGGGGGACCAGTAGGGCATTTTATAAGAAGGTTATAATAAGTTAAGCATAATTAATTTTTTAATTATACAATTAACGATACAACCAGGTTCCAATTAATTTCTTAATAAAAATTAGTCTTACCTTATTTAGTGAAAAGTCTTATCTAAAACATATGACCACTTGGAAGTTCTTTGACAAGAGGAACTTCCAAGATGGAAATAGGTTCACACAGATTCTTTTTATGAAAAAGTTCCATTTCAAGGAGGGGTGGGGCCGGATTAAAACTCTTTGGGGCCCTAAGAACAGAACATTTTGGTGCCCATGGTATAAGAGGGGATATAATAATTCTTTCATTCGCTGGGGAAAAGTCCATTAGTTATCCATGGCACCCATATTGAAAAACAGAAGTATGTATACTGTAATCCTCATTCGATTGTCGAATGTTCTTTTAAAGATCTTGCCAACGCCTATGCCCCCATATCTTAAAAAAATACTCATATGTCAGGGGCTCGAGAACTGTCTCATGATATTTAAATCATAATTATATTATATTTTGAAGAATTCGACGAAAAATTGTTTGGACCTATATTCCCCAAATCATAAAGACCCCCTCCCTTAAGTGATCACGGATTCAAAAATCGACGGTGGATCCAGTCCAATGGATCCGACATGGGTTTGCGCGAATAGCATTTTGTAAAATAAAACTCAACTTTTTGTAACATCAAAAAATTAATAAATAAAAAGGAAAGAAATCGATCCCAAATCTGATTATATATACTTATAAGGTTATCAAAGAACTACAAATTCTTGCTTACTGTTTATAGCTATCACTTTTAGTTTTAAGCATTACAACCTAAAATTTTCATATTTCTTCAACTTAATAAGACGATAAGTTGAAAACTATCTAAACGTTTTTTTATAAAACTAAATATAGATTTAGAAACTAAATTTCCTCATACATATTTTTGCAACTTACTATATTCGAAGATATTTTGAGGAAGTATGAAAAAAAAAAAAAGATAAAAAAACCTCGTTTCAACAGATGTACCTGTTTAAGTTTTTTCGAAAAAAAAAAAGTGGAACGCGATCAAAAATCCGATCTTTCTTATACACCTGTAGAGCTTTAAAATATCTACAAATTCTTGCTTATTGTTCAAAGTTAGCTCTTTTAATTTTTGAAATATAAGCATTACAAACTTGGAAAACGAAAAATGTTAAATCTTCTTCAACTTGGTAAGACTCGAAAACTATAAAACCTTTTTTAATAATAAATATAGTTTTTAATACTAAATTTTCTAATACACATTTTTGTAATTTACTATTTATATATATCTTTTATAGTTTACTATATATTTCGAGTGAAAGTTAGGAAAATGAGAAAATAAAACACTTGGTTTATTACTTTACACTATTTTTGAAGTTTTTCGAAAAAACTTAAGTTCAATAATATAAAAAACTAAAGTTTAATAATTAAAATATTGAAATTATTTTTATATATTTATAATTTTGACCCTATTTTCGACGATACAAGAAAAATGGTATAGCTCGGATAGTATTGCTTTTGACAAACTTTAAAATCTTTTGATATCATTTCTTAAAATATTCATATGATCCACGAGAAACTGTTATAGAATTGAACACGTTTTCAATTTTATAGTTCTTGAAGTGTTTGACATATGCGGTGGAGGTGGTTTAAAATCTTATTTCACAGTATCAACATGAAAACAATTTCCAAGATTTTGTTTACAACACTTCCAATTTCTCGAATTGTTTCACCATTTCTAAACACTCAGAAATTGATATAAGTTTTAAAGCACGATCGTTTCCCAGTGGAATATAAGTATTGTCCACCAGTATGTGGATGCAGAAAAAAATGTATCGAATATCTGAACAGTTGGAAAAAATCACTGCTACTGGGTAACAATCAATAGCACTAATACCTACCAAATATAGAGTGCAAACACATATCATAAATATTGCATATTTATTCCCTTCTAAAAGTTTTAATGTGCCACTTGATAACGGCTTAATATATTAGAAGCATTGTCATACGATTAGTGTCTACACTTTTGTAAAATCAATGCTGCCAATGTCTTAGGGATGGGCGCCCATGTAACTTTTTCCAGAAGGGGCAGCAGGGCAAACTCAATGATAAGGTGTATAACATTGACTAGCTTGACGTCCACTTTTGTGATATTGAATGTCCAGAGGGGAAAGTGCCTCCTCTTGCCTTCCCTTATGGGCACCCATAGCACTTGTGTAATCCAAAGTTTTATCTAAATATGCTTTTTGTGAACAGAATCCTCTTTTCCCATGTGAACTATTTTTCAAATGGTCATGTCAATTACTTGTTCCTCAATATGTCATTAATATTCTACATCGCCAGAGAAATGCACCCACATAGCAAGATCATTACTACATCCAGCACATTATTACTGGATGTAAAATCATCAATTGATTTAAAAGTAATTTCTCGAACAATTATGTATTCACATTAGTTTGAGTCAATTTCGTAATTCCCAAACTCACCGAAACAGTCACACATGCACAAATCCATACCAGTGTATAGGCATATCTAAGATCTCAGAAAAGAGAGGAGATATGACCAACACCATCAAGAATATGACCAACTTTTGTAATATCAAAAAATAAATAAATAAATCGACACCAAATCTGATTATATACATTTATAAGGTTATCAAAGAACTACAAATTCTTGCTTGCTGTTTATAGCTATCACTTTTAGTTTTAAGCATTACAACCTAAAATTTCCATATTTCTTCAACTTAATAAGACGATAAGTTGAAAACTATCTAAGCATTTTTAAAAAAAATAAATTTACAGTTTTTAAATGATTTTATTTTTCATTTGCTATGTTAATCTTTCATATGACATATACTTGCAACATTTTAAGAAATGGCAACATAATGCAATCGATTTATCGTTGCCACGTTAGGTGATAGTTTTAGTTTTATTAGAAATATATATATATATATATATATATATATATTTAATATAAAAATATATTAAAAAATCTGATGTAGACAGCACATGGTTTTCCTAATATAATGCAATGAATTTACCACTTATACAGTAAAAAAAAAAAGGTTATTTTTATAATAGATACTTATTATTTCCAAGATATTGAATTTTTGCCAATTAATTGTCATTTTCATTGATTTAGCGTCCTTTTTATCTCTTTGACGAGATTTTCCTTAATTTGGTAACATTTAAAAAGTCGTTAAGCTGGCAACATTCCGCTAAATTTGTCGTCAAAATCTCACCAAACGTTATGGACGGAGAAATAAGTTATTCTTATGATAAATGACTATTGACGTTCAAATACAAAAGTACTACTCAAAGTATCTTTTCTCACGAATGGAACGAGCTAGCTATCCACGAAAATGATGTCACCAAATTTATTGCATGATATTACATATGAAAAGTGAACATGCGTTTCTCAACAGTTAATATAATTTTTCTTAATTTATGAGATTCTATGATAAATTTATTTGAAAAATGTGCAATATCTCGAGAACGGTTCATGCTAGCGTTCTAAAGTTTATTACAATCGTTTTCTAAGGAAAAATTACATAAGAAATGTCTATTCGCTTAACTTTATTTGACTTTTTGATGATTTTTTCAAAATTTCACTCGAAAATTTAGGGGGATTCTGAACATTCGATTGTGTTTAAAATTAATAGACTTCCAGTATTCACAGATTGTAATTTTTGTATCAAATTTCATTAGAATCGCTCCATTCGTTCGTGAGATATCGTCTCCGCAGACTAACTGACAGAGGCACACATACTTTCACACATACACACAGACATCACCTCAAAAATATTCTATTCGTGATAAGGGATGCTTAAAACGCGCTCTCCCGTCGAAAACTCGAATTCGAATTTTCGACCCCGTCGCAATATTTCCATACATTATACTATGTATATAAGGAAAGTAAAAATTTACTTTAAAAATAGTATTTGTATTAAACATTTTTCTTTCCCTTCATAGAATATATTTATTTTCCTACATATAAGGAAAGGATCTAAAAGAAAAGTATTGTGACAAGGGCGAAAATTCAAATTTTCGACAGGAGGACACGCTTTAAACATTCCTGAACTCGAATCTAACGTTTTTGAAGTGCCGTTTGTGTGTGTGCGTGTGTCTATAAGTCTGTGGATGCGATATCTTGCTAACGAATAAAGCGTTATGAAAAGGTTTTGGTACGATTATTACAATCAAGGAATACTGGAACCTTATTGATTTTAAACGCAATCATTCGATTACGAAGACGATCTTATTTTCAAATGAATTTTTAATAATTATTAAAAAATTGGACATTCAATTTAAAAAAGACTCCTAGAATGTTAAGAACTCGAAACTATTTAGTTGGCATTAACCCACTCCCTAAAATTTAGCACGGGTTTCAGAAACTTTCTAAAGACCGCCCTGGGCTCCCAAAGAGCAATGCAGCCGATATTGGAAAGTTCGATGCCCTCAGTGTTCTTTAAATAACACGTACAAACAAATGATACGTATAAATTTATACGTCTCATTCTAGATCGTGGCATTTTCAAAGCTTCTACTCTACTAGATAGTATCATCTATACCAGTAGCCTTGTCCAAACTAGAAAACTCACAAACTCACTATCAACAGAAAAGAAAACCTCTTTCTCTTTACACGGTCGTCCATACCGAATTCCTCAATTCTCTGCTCCCTTTCATTGCTTTATGCGGTAACAGAAGGGAAAGACTTTGTCGAATTTCGAAAAAAAAATATATAATAAGTGTAAAAAATTCAAAGAATATAAAATAAAAATATGTGGTCATGGACCAACATGCAGGGCCTAATTTATACACGGTCCACAGGGTCCGTGGCACAATGGAATCTAAATTTATCATTTTGGCCTGAAACTTTTAAAAGTTTTAAAAATAAATGAGAATGTTTGTGACATGTAAGAAAATATCAGCAAAATTATTCAATATCACAACAAAGTTAATGTTGTGTGATCCAGATTTCCAGTATGCCGTTTGTCTTAAATATTTATTTACTTTATAGTAAATATTTAAATGTTTAAAAGTAAATATGATATTTAAATATAAGATTTAAATATTTAGAAGAAAATATTTAAATGTTTAGAAAGGGATCCCCAAATGTAATTAGGCTCTGGGTACCATTTACTGTAAGTCAGGCCCTGGGTCCCATTTATTATAAATCAAGCCCTGCATGGATTTGTGTAAAAGACTATGTTCTTTTTAGAACGGGCGAATATACTTAGAAAGGACTATGTAGCATTAAAGTTTTAAGAATAATATAAGAAAATGTTTATCAGTGGTCCTCAGATGTAATTAGGTCATGGTTCTTCTTTACTGTAGGTGAGGCCCTGGGTCCCATTTACTGTTAGTCAAGCCCTACCAGCATGGATTTGTGTAAAGAACCATGTTCTATTTATAGAACGGGCGATTATACTTAGAAAGGTCTATGTAGCGCTAAAGTTTTAAGAATAATATTGCTACTGAAGATAAAAATCATGCTGCAAAATAAGGGAAAATATTGCTTATCTTAATTTTAGTGAGATCAGGGGGTTCATTTTATTCTCGTTGAAGTAAAAAAAGAAAAATGGATTTTGATTGGTGCCCCCTAATTTGCTGATACCCTAAGAACGTGCTTAGTGTGCTTATTGGGTAATCCAGCCCTGAGGAGGGGGACATATTTAGTGAAGTAGTATTATAAGAAATCTAAGATAGTTTTGTTAATTTTGTGATAGAAAATTCTGCGCAATTAACAAAATGTGCTCAATTTTTCTTTGATCTAGATGAAAAAAAGTAACCATTTTTAATCAAATTAAGGACTTTTGCTTTTCAATTTGTAATATAACATCTGTTAAACTGATATTTATTGTGATAACTGAATGAGAACAATGAATTTTTAAAATGTGGATTGGATTGATATATCTTTGAGAATTGTTTCAAATGATTTGCTTATTATTTTTCTTACAACTAAAAACGAAATGGTATTTTTTACAACCCCTCTCTTCATACAGACTGAAAAATAAAAAATATTTCTGTAGTCTCTATTAGAAACCCTAGCAGTATGATAATGATTGTTGACATATTTTTCTCGTTCCACAGGAAGGATTGTTTAGGGAAAAGGTCATTCTAGGCTATCGCTTACATCAATCTTTAATTTACATTAATTCTTAATTTTTCAAATTGAGAATAATATTTCAAATATAAATGTAGCGGAAATTGTTCCTCGAAGGTAGCGACTTGGGCTGGGAATAAATGAATATTCACCCGACCCAAGGCAGAGATTCTTTGCCCGAGCGGTGGGGAACAATAAGTCGTATGAGATTTCCAGGGCTCCCTGTGCGATTTCACCCTGGGGGCCGGAGGACGCCAACAAAGGGTGAAGAATGCCTCTCAGGTGTTCAGTTATATTTGTACACACCTCACTCATTTAGTTGTAAATAATGTGTGACTTTTACCTGGCTTTAATAAATAATGAATGGGAAAGAATGTCGCACACAGGATGTTTTGAAAATTTGAAAATACATGTCATTTTGAATAGGGGCCTGCGGGGCGGTCGTTTTCAGTGTCAGGGCCTAAAAGTGTAGTATTGGGGCTAGCAGAGTGGGGTTTTTAGTTTTTGAGGGCAGCCCCGCTATACAGTTCAAGTTTTATCATACAAACTCCTTTCAATTTATTATAGTTCACTGCATCAAGAAACTGATTTTGATCAAAGACAAAGAGGCAAATTTGCCACGTTTATTATGAAATATAGCCAATACTTTTTCCTCTCTATACCTAAAGTTTGAAAAACGTGACAATAGTTTTTATCTCAATTATTTTTGTACTTTTTATAAAGCTCAACTTTTTATTTTTTTACAAGCTTTTTTCTCTTTCTGATGAGATACTTTATATATATTATTATTTTCCCTGCAATACATGGTAATGTATAGGGAAAGTATTGGAATCGTGTCGAAAATCGCAACTCGAGTTTCGACGGATCTACATATTTTGAGACATCTAGAATACGAAAAAACTATTTTTAGCGTGACGTCTGTGTATGTATGTGTGTGTGTCTGTCTGTACAATGTATGTAGCCACTCTAACTCAAAAACTAATGGACCGAATTTGATAAAATTGACTAGGTATAAGTCCCTTCTAGGTAACTCTGGTGCTGATTAGAATTTGGTATAATTCAGGATAAAAGAACCTGCTTTTCTTTACGAAATGGCCAGCAAAATTAGCCTGTATCCACTCTAACTGACAAACTAATACACCAATTTTCACGAAATTTGGTAGTGGATACTCTGGTGCTGATTAGGTTTTTATACGATTCAAAAAAGAAGAACCTGCATTTTTTTACGAAATGACCCGCAAAAATTGTATGTATCCACTCTAACTCAACTAATGGATAAAATTTCATAAAATTTAGTAGATAAGTCGTTGGCGATTCTGGTACGATTTGGGATAAATGAACCTGCCTTTTTTACGAAATGGCTCACAAAAATTGTATATTTCCACTCTACCTGACAAACTAATCTATCAAATTGCACAAAATTTGGTGGGTAAGTCTCTTGTAGGATACTGTGATGCTGGTTAGATTTTGATATGATTAAAAAAAAATGAGAATCTGCCTTTTTGGGGGGAAATGGCCTGCAAATCTAATGTATTCTATCTAAAATAAAATACTACATATGTTCAAATGTATAAAATTAAATGTTTGTTTTATGCGTAATTATTAACGGCAAAATGAATAAGTTCCACTCCATTAATCTAAGATAAGACCATAGTAGGGGATTAGGGAGCTCCCTAATCCCCTACTGACCATTCTCGAGATATTTAAATTTTTAATTTTGAGGACATGAATGCGATTTAACAGTAGTTCAGAAACGATTTAATAAAATTTCTTAAAACTTAGTAGTTAAGTCCCATGATGATTATCCTGATGTTGATTTGATTTTGATATGATTAAGAAATGTATAACCGACACTTTTTTGAAAAATGGTCTGCAAAAATAGTGAAACTCTGAAGTAAATGACTAAAATTGTTGAAATATATTAATTAAATATTTGTGTCTACATGTAAAATTTGGCAACTAAGCTTTTTTGGAATTCTAATGACCTGAGGAAATTAAAGTGAATTAAGTTGTGAAACGAAACTAAGATGCAATAAAAAGACAAATTAGATATAATATAAGAAAATTATCCATATTAGTTTTTGCAATTAAGCTCAATTTAATGCATAACGAGATAAAATTACAAAATGAATTTGAATCTGCAGGAAAAGTCATGTGGTGCTCACATCATATTTTTATTTTTGGAATTACTATATTATTTTCTATAGAAAACAATGCCATACAATTCTTAAAATTTGAATTCTAATGGAAAGAATTTATTTTTCTATTAAGTTTTTCATACAAAGTTTTATAGTCGTAGGAACATTCGTTCGTGAGTTATCCAGTCCTCACTCTCCCCTTACAAACATTTTTCACCAAGCACTAGCCATAAAAAAAAGTGATTGAGTCTTTTCTGACACTCGAACATTCTCTCTATCTGAGTGATGTATGTCCAGATCTACAGGCGACCCTATAGGGCCGTGTGTGTCTATGTGTCTATGAGGTATACCTCATAGACACATACACATACACACACAAACATATACATTTCCAAAGGTGCTTCAAATGGGATCAGGCAGTCATAAAACGTGCTTATCGGAGAGAATCTCAAGTTTAAAAATTTTCGGGTAAACAATATTTTCGCTATATACAGAGGCTGTTCACACATTTTTTAGACGATGTATATTGTATTCACAAAACTAAATTACATAAAATTCTTGTGTTTTAAATGTTCTATTTGACATCCCTTATTCTGAACTATCTTTCGACACCGCAATTTCCAGGATAATAATGCCTTTTGAAGTGTCAGAAGAGGTATTCTATCCCATTCCTCCTGAACAGCTTTCCAGAGTCCTGTTAGAGTTTTGGGACGACGTTTGGATAATGCAGATTTTAAAAGTCCGAAAGCACAAAAATCCATAGGTGATACATCGGGAGATTTAGTAGGGATATCAGTGAAGGGTATGGCCTTGATACCAGTTTTTTGTTCCATTTCTTTTAGGAAATTTACAGTGGATTTTGATGTGTGACTGCTAGCTTTGTCCTGATGGAGTCTCACAGATTGATGGCACTGTGGGTAAAGCGATGGTATTTCATTCAGAAAAATTGGCGATAAAATATGTTCCTGATAGTATTTGGAGTTAATCTTGACATTTTTTCCCACTCTTTATTTTTAACTTGCCATTATAAGAAAAACCAGCAACAATCATGAATCCCTTAGAAAAACTTTCTTTCGATTCTTTGAACCATGTACTTAAATTTTTTTCTCCCCTTTTATGATAATAAATGGCTCTTTTTTTGTTGCAATCATTTAAATACACCCATGATTCATCTATTGTGACAATTGTTTTCCATTTTTCTTTGGATAAGTGTTTCTCATATAGAATTCTGCAGCGTGTCCTGCGTTCAGCGATATGATTTGGAAGAAGACGATGCACATTGCGTTTTTTCGCTTTCTTAAGATTTAAATCAACGTTTATCATTTTGTTTACAGTGAACACCGAGCATTTTAATGATTTTGCAACTGTCCTTTGAATAGGGGGATTTTCTATTAACATTAAACAACGTACCTTTGCAATAGTCGAAGATGTCCGTTTTTTCCTTGGATACTTGTTTGGAATTTTTGTCCCACTTGAGGCTCCAATTTGACGTTTTTTTCCTTTCCTGTTGACGATATTACCTATCGACGCTTTAGATATCACAAAACCATGACTCTCACATCGTTTTTGGATAACAGAGTATGCATATTTCTCTTCGGAAAGAGCATAAATGTAGCCTTCGAACCACTGTTTTGTTAAAAACGCCATTTTTGAATAAAAACAAAACTTTCAAGCCGCAGACGATAATTTTGACTTTTAAAAACATAGTACAATTGGAATTATTTCTTTTGCAGCAAACGATTTTTTATTACCGCTTACCAAAATCGTCTAAAAAATGTGCGAACAGCCTCTGTAGTAGTATGAGAAAATATTTTTTTTCCTGTGTGCCTGTGGGTATAATATATTTCAAAGAAATTGACAAAATTGAATAACATTTTGCATGATTTCTGAAATCGATAAACGTCAGATGCCTATTGATTTGGGGAGTGAACAAACAGATCAAGGAGAAGGATCTCAATTTTTTAAACATTTTTTTTTCAAAAATCATACAGATGTTATAAAAGCATAGTTACGAATAAAATTGTTATGAAAATAGATATTTAATAGATGAGCGATATCGGCGAATACCGAATACTAAAGTATTCGAAATATCGAATATAAGTAAAAGTTAAAAGTAATTCGAATATCTCGTCATGATTAACAGCAGATTCTGGATTTATAAGCTAGGATGCTCTAGATTTAAAAAAGGAAATTCGAAAGTAACTAAAAAAAAAATTGTTCCCACCAAATGAAAGAAAACATATAAGACATATATAAGAATGATTATATTCAATTCATTTAAATTTTTCTTTGACAATTTTGATTTAATAATCCACCATCCTTATAATATGCAACAACTCAAGCAAAAGTAAATAATTGAAAACTCTTTGAAAAAAAATGTTTTTTAAACATAAAAAATTTTTGTTTTATAGCTGGTTTTGTAATTGTGTATCTAATATCACAGAAAAGCGGCATGACTAGGTAGATATTGCTCAGATGAGAGAAAATTCAATGGGCGCTTATGGTTCCTCTTCTCCTTTTGAGTACATCTATTATATATTGCTCCCTGCAGGGATTTTTTTAAAAGGAAATTTCATACTACCCAAGTGTAGTTGTGTGTGTGTGGGGGGGGGGAAGATTCCGAACCAACTTATTTAGAAAATTTCAAAATTTAATATATGGTTATTTTAGTAATTTATAAAAAAATCTTACATTTTGCATATCGAAGTAAGGCAGGGGGGTGGGGGATTGCGTCCTTCCTTAGATAATTTGGCCATGGAATCTAAGTTCAAATGCAAGATTATGCAACTGGCGGTCCTTGAATGGGACTAATACTTAGGGGCAGCATACGTAAAATTAATTACGAATTTTTATTTTAAATGAACACATATTAATACTTAATAAAATATGTAATTGTAATAAAATATAATGCATAAATATTGTTGACATTATTTTCAATGGCAGCAAAAATATTTTAATCGAAAAATATTATCTTAATATATAATATATAAAGCCGAATAGGGTTGCATAAAACATAAAATATTAGAATGATAAAATATCAAATATATAATGTTTATGTTGCTGTTTTTTTTTCTTTTCGGTCATAAATAAATAATTCATCCACACAAAATGTATTCGGCCACTCATCCTGCTCAAACCCTAGGGTGGCCTAGATATGAGTAGCCTGGGTCGTCCACACAAAACGTATTGTGCACTTTTCAGTAAATAAAAGGGCTTAATTTACAAGAAAGTTCTTTTAACCCAAACTTTTCAATTTTAATAACACAATTACGGCCATTAGAATAAACAAATTTAATAATTATGATATATAACGGATAAACCCCAACAGAAAAACTAGAATTAAATTTATAAAAAGTCGTGCGCTACTGCACGTAAAAAAAAGGAGGTGTGTGTATGTGTGTGTGGGGGGGGGGGGGGGGGGCTCTCTTGACAACAGGTGATATTGGGGATGGAATCTGTCACCTTATTCGGTTACAAACTGCCTAGATATTTTATCTTCCCTAAAAGTTTGAATTTCAAAATATCATTAAAAATATTTTATTGAATAAGAGTAAAAGTAATTCAGGTGTTGTTGTTGAAACCCAGACCGTCCGACCTACCAGAAAGGTGTAAGGTAACTGTTTGGACGGTCGGGAAGTGCCACCCAATTTAGACCGGAACCCAGTGGGGGAGGCATCCACAGGGACCGTACCCTCCTTCCCCTAACGGCCTAACACCAACCTTTCGGAAGGACTTTCGGACCCACATGTTTAACGTAATCGTACTCCGCATGAACTAGACTCACAAATAGACTCACAAATTGACAAAACAAACATAAATTATTAAAAAAGTGACTAATTTCACAACTGGAATCAAAATTTGCTCACACTTAAAGTATAACATTAATATCTAATTAAAAAAACATGAATTTTAAAGCTATTTTTGTTTGAAATTAGTAAATTAAAAATAGGTACTTTTATGTAAATAAGAGTGAAATGTAACACTTAGAAAATTAAAATTAATTGACACAAAATGAATATCACTAAATAATTATTGCAATTAATTAAATGCACTTAGTAAATTATGATGCTTTATATATGTATAACTTGTATATAAATGTGGAAATAAATTTGTTTTATTTACTGGACTGTATTACTTCAGGCGGTATATTACTATATCACTTTATATTGCTTCATTATATAATAATAATTTTATCATTATATCTGAAGGTTTTTGTATGTATCGAATGTTTGCTATAGGAAGAAATCTTTCTTGATATTATCGTTTAAATATTCAGTAAATGGACATATATTTTTAAAAATATATCAAATGGATTTTTTTAACCTAATTCTCAGCCCCCCCAGGCCGGGTAACCGCTAGCTAGAAGCCAAAATTTCAGACTTTCATCCGAAGAAATTTACAGATGTAGAACCCGAGCTCGGCGCTGCCTGAAGGGTATTGAATATTTGCATTCAATTGCTTTGCATTCAAATGTTTTAAAAGCCCAAATTTGTGAATTTTATGTACAAAAATTAAGATTAAAGTTAGCTTATTTTTAAACATTATATTTACATAACTGAAATCAACACAATAATTTCATGTACTCTATTGAAACTCATTTAAAAGGTTTGCAAAATTAAATATGTTCTGCCCGACCAGACTTTTTTTCAATCTAAGCACAAGTCTGGCCCGACTATGCCCACTGGTTGGGTTCGGCTTTTGTCCGTTCGTCATACACGAGCCCGTGTAGACCGCTACCACAGGCTACCGGTTAATATTTTTAACAAATTGTTTATGATCTAATTATATTACGAAGTATCTTTTAATTGCAGATTATTTAAGCAGGTTCAGCGAATATTTTATATTATGTATTACAGTGCTATTTCGCAGTCAATCTCTAAATTACAACGTCATCAAATAAAATATTTTTCTTAAAAGTGATTACAATCTTATCAGATAGCGTAGGTTGATTTCAGTTATGTAAAGATAATGTTTAAAAATAAGTTAACTTTTATCTTAATTTTTGTACATAAAATTTACAAATTCGGACTTTTAAAACATTTGAATACATAGCATTTGTGTCTGGACCGGGCCGATATTTTTCTTAAAAGCGATTACAATCTTATCAGATAGCGCATTATAATCTTATCAGACAGCTAACTGAAACTGCAGAACTGTGAAAGGAATGGCCAAGGCGAAAATGCACCCATTCCACCACCTTCGAATGAACTGACCGACGGTGCATATCTGCGATCTTACAATAAAACTTTACACGCCACATAGGCGATAGTGCGCCAATTTTGTTATACCTTAAATCTCGCCGCATTCGCCAAACGATCCCAGAGTACTTTGCGCGAGTGGAGCGGCCTCTGTCTCTAACGCGTCGTCAATTCGACCTTGTAAACAACTACCACGGTTCCAGTTAAAAAGTCAAACGTTAAAAATAATTAAAATAAGTAAATAAGTAACAACGCTTTGTTTTTGAAATATCGCTTGAGAAAAATTACTGCCTAAATAGATAGACATACCCATTATAATCAAATATTTAACAAAATATAAATTGTTTTTTCCGTAGTTTATTTGCATAAGATTATTTTTTGGTGTAATAAAAGTATTTAAACCGACGAATCTGGCTGGGAAACAGAAAGTCAAAAATTTCATTTTATTTCAGCATGTCTGCTGCAAATTTATATCGTACGTCTGCAGTTTTCTCTCGATCATTTTCTTCCGTTAAATCGTTATGTCTGAAAACGAAGCTTGTATATAATGCCAGAATAATTATATCAAGGCATGAAAGCAGCGATAATGATAATGAACTGAATATAAAGAGTAAATATCGCTCTGCTAAGTCTGAGCATATCACAGGTAAACAAACGGTATCATTGTTATTTTCCATAAAAATTCAATTGCAATTGTTTCGGAATTCTGCAAGTCTTTTAAATCATTTATTTGTGTTTCAAACTTGTCCGAAATATGTTTGGAGGACGCTACAATGTCAATCTGTATTGTATTTCCTCACCAACTAAAATCTCCCACTTTTGGCGATATTATATTGTTTGTTGGTTTCATATAGAACTTTTATGTAAGAAATGTTTATTACTTTTCATGTTATGCAGCGGAGACTGCTTTTGGGCCTATAATTTGTTGTTTCAACTGCAGTGGCGGCTCGTGACTTCAGGAATTGGTGAAGCGGATTTAGTAGCGGGATTCCTCCTCAATAACGAACGTCAACAAAACACATCGTGCTACTGGCACAAGTGTTATCAAATACTATTTTAGAATAGTCAAACGAGTCTGAAAAATTATTTAAATAATAAAGTTATCGGTTGAATGGGTAATTATTAGGTGAAGCAGCGCGTCGCCACTGTTCAACTGTTTTGTTTCCAAACGATTTGAAGCTTTAACCTTGTATAGCACTATCTGAAAACTAGGTGAGCAAGGATATTTGAATTTCTATCGTATAATATATCTTGAATATATTTTTTTAAGTTTTATAATACATTTGACAGCATGACCTTTAAAGAGATTACCCCTTGACAATATGACTACATGTAGCCCTTGTTCATTGATATAAATTAATAGTAAAGAATTTAATTGTCTTTGTTGGGAAACGGAGTTTATGTTTTGACATTAAGCTTTATAATTAAGGAATATTTACATATATAATTATATTTGAATTTTTTTTTTTAGGGAGTTAGTAAGTTTCAATAGCACTCAATGGTTTTGAAAGTTTTATTTAACGGTACAATTTGTTTTGACATTAAGCTTTATAATTAAGGAATATTTACATATATAATTATATTTAAATTTTTTTTTTTTAGGGAGTTAGTAAGTTTCAATAGCACTCAATGGTTTTGAAAGTTTTATTTAACGGTATAATTAAATAGAAGATCCAGTTCATGCCAAATATCGAATTTTTTCAAAAATTAAACTTGCTGTCTGATCTCTTTTTTTTTTTTTTTTTTTAGTTTTCTGAAGTTAGCGCAGTTTATCAAATTTTCTTACTTTTTATAATTCTGTTTGCATGTTTTAGTTTTCAAATTTCAGATGTCTGAAATTTGATAGTTAATTTATTGTGTTAAAGCATCTATCTGTATGAAGCAGATCAGGGTCCCTATTCAGTTACTGAATATTATATCTATGCATGCATGTATCGAATGTGTTCAGGTAAAATTAAAATACAAAAAAATTCAACTTCAATAATTTACACCAAAAGTCCTCAACAGAGCCCTTAAAAATCACTGCAGCATAGGTATACTAGAATCAATTAAATTTTACTACTTTATTTGGTAATTTTAAGATCAGATTTGAAATGATAAAATGTGTTGTCATCTTGCATGATTTTAAAGTAGCATTTTAAAAATAATTCTATCCATGTTTTACTCAAGACTAAAAGTAAAATTTTTCTTGGAAAATTGAACTTTGTAATTATCGCTACCATGAACATTTAAAGCTCTTACGATAAAATACATATCTTGTTTTTGTTTTAATTTAAAATCTTCATCTTGTATGAAAGAATTATCAATCTTTTTCATAAAAATTTCTTCATTGATAGAATAGTCAAATTGTAAAGATTGTTCTTATTCACAATGTAAAAATTCGAGGGATGAAGGGGAATATTGGTCAACTCAAATATTTGATAGAACATTGTATTGTCAGGAATACATAAGTATAAAGAGTTTCAAGTCTATTGAACATCAGGAATAGTTAAAAATCAATCACAAGGTGTCACTAACAGAACTTTTGTGTTATACTTAATACATGGGCCCACTGTAAAGTTCTTTAAATAAATACCTCCCCATAAGCAAACCCTTTAAAACACATTTTCCTATTTTATACGCAACCTATAATTTTAAAATTTATTTAAATAAAATTTGATTATAAGTATAGTATGACCTATTTCAGCATGGGCATATATTAGAAATTTATTAGGAATTTTTTTTAATTTCCTGAATTTTTAGGGTCCTTCTTAAATACACCATTAATTTCAACCAATAACAATTAAAATATAAACTTTATAAATATCCAGGTATCGCTTCAGCATTCAATATTTTTTCCAAAAGAAAGTTATTGTGCTTATTCAATTTTTTAAAAAATTACATTTTAGATGTAAAAAATAAAGATATCAATTAAAAATACCACTCTAGAAATAAATCATATCTTGCTCCAATGCTGTGGGGATGAATAGGACAGCTCCAATCAACCCCATATGTTACTGCCCCATCCATCCCCATGCTGTAACTTTTAGTTTGTAGCCACTTTGTGAAACATATTCAAAAGACAGTAATATAAACCATGTATAACTAACATAAGATTTAAAAACAGCAAATTATTAATTATTGACCACTAGCTTCAGCAACATAAATTCAGCAGTCATGTGATTTTCCTTTCTGTTGTGAATTTAGCTACACTAAAACTATCTATAGGTGAAAAAAGTAACTGAACAAAGTGTTTAATGTTTGAGATATGGGAAGTATCCCATAATCCCCATCTTCCCTACAAGTTAAAGTGTAGAATTCAATGAATCATTTGTAAATTTGACAATGTTGTAAAAACATTACATGAGAGCATTATTAAACACTGCAGTGATACTATTATTAAATATTTCTAGACCAAGTAAAAATCATTGAAAAAAGACTGATATATCTATGGTTCTGGCAACCTCATTTAACTTGCACAGTTAACATTTTGTAACAACAAATTCTGTGTTTTGTCGAGGAAGAGGACAGTTTTGGGTTCTTTATACAGTAAATGTGCCCCTTGCTAACCCCTATTTTATGAGTTATTACCAATTTTCATAAACTGTTTATGTGGCTCGGGGCCCCAATCCTCCTGGGTCCATATGCAAGGCATCCTTTTGCCCCCATCTGCCAGCAGCCCTATTCTATTCACGGCAGGTTCACTCTTGGTATATTCAGCAGTTGACATGTAGTACGTGGCATTTTTCCCTATTGAACCATTGCATAACCATGGCAGCAGACTATAATTTCTGAAAGATTCCTGTGACTATCTCCATTACAAATGCCTTCTACCAAAAATGCAGAGAAGATTATTAAATTTACTACAATTCATCAATATGGATATAACTAGCAATGCACAAATGAGTCTCCTTAGAAGTGTAATAGATAGAAAAGTTTTGACTAAAGTATGTTTTTTTGTGCATTTCTATTCTCTTTTATCAGGAATTGCAATCTGTTATGTATTTTATACAAATTTTTTCTATCCCCTATAGAACAGTTTTTTCACTTTGTTCAGAATAATGCCAATCATGTATTTCAATCATTCTTTTACTATGAGTTTCAGAAGAGCATATAAAATATTTATTAACATGTATATCGTAAATTTTATATTTTTGAATATTTACGAAGGTGTAGTTATACATTATGGCAGAAATAAGTTTTATACATAATGCAATGTAGCATTATTGCTGTACAGCAATTATAAATTTGTTATTTGCATTACAATAGCAATCTATATGGTATTGGTTCTTTGATAATCTGAAAGTATCAGTTTTTGTTATTGGTTCTTTTTTGCTTTTGTGACATCCCTAATTTTATATTGTGGTATTGATTATCTCCTCTTATTACTGTTCCCACGCCTATTGTTTTGGCTGGGCTTGTTTACAATAAAAAAATTTTGATTGATAGTTTATTCTAGCTTAAAAGTTATGGTGGGCTGGAACTGCTTTTCATAATACAAGGGCTTCAGATTTATTATAATTTGATGTCACGTCACCATAACATATTGTTCAGCAATGAGCATACGCATAATTTCTTTCTTAGTCTGTTGACAGCTTTCCATAACTCATTTGCATCTGCTGACAGTCAAAATGCTGTTGCCATTTAGTTTTAGTGGGCAGTAATGACTAACTCTATATTTCTACACAGACTAATCTGAGGGCGCGGTAGCCCATTGGTTAGCACGCTGGAGTTGCACTCGGTAGGCCCGGGTTCGATTCCAGCCACTGCCAAAACTGCCGCCGTGTTCATGCGGAGTACGATCACGTTAAACATGTGGGGCCGAAAGTCCTTCCGAGAGGTTGGTGGTAGGGGAAGGAGGGTACAGTCCCTGTGGATGCCTTCCCCACTGGGTTCCGGTCTAAATTGGGTGGCACTTCCCGACCGTCCAAACAGTTACCTTACACCTTTCTGGTAGGTCGGACGGTCTGGGTTTCAACAATAACAAAAACAACAGACTAATCTGAAGTGAGGCTATTGCTAAAATCAATAAATATAAAGTGATTACATTAGGTTCTGTTTTATACTAAAAGTTTGCAATGATTCAGCCTTATAGGTACCAGGGTGCTTCTGGAGGGTCTAAGATTTTTGGGAAAAACTATTCTCTGGCCTTTGAGGGGTAAATCAACAATCCAATTAAGTTCTGTCCAATAGTTGATACCATGTATGAAATGATTGTCTTTTAGATCAGCGCTAGAGTCTGTAAAGACTTTGAAACCCTGCATTTTCTCTACTCCCAGGGGGAAAATTAAAATTCTGGCTCTGTTAGGTTCTGTACCGTAGTCGATCCTATAAATGTGCAAGTAAAGATTTCGCCTTCTTGGTCACTAGGGGGGCTTCTGGGGTGTCTGGAAAGACAAAAACAAATTGGACATGTTGGCATGATTCTTATTTTCATTTTTATTTTTATTTCAGATAACGTTATTAAATCTGAAATTAATCCTTTTGGAGTATTTGCTAACAATGAGTTGGATCTTGCAAATATCAAGGTGTATGGCTTTGATTATGATTATACACTTGCTGTGTATAAAGAAACTCTTGATTACCTGATATATAATTTAGGAAGAGAATTTTTAGTCACTAAATATAAGGTAAATATTTTAATACTGCTTAATTTCTTATATTTTAATGCTTAGTTTAATTTTTCATATGAGTCTTTTTCATAATTTTGCTTTGTTATTTATATGTATAAGTATTATATTGGTTGTTTAGTGCAAGTTAATAAGTTTTATATTTTTATCACATTTATATACATGCTATTTTATTTGTAAATTTGGACTACATTTTCAATTAAATGCTTTTGCCTTCAAAATTTGTGTTCCTTATTCAAAAACGTTTCACATTTATTTAAATAGCAAGGCTTTTTAAAAATGCTTGGCAGATGGAGCAATATTTTTCAAAACTTATTGATTTTCAATGCATCCTACATTTAGATTTTTTTTCGCATATGAACAAATGTTAATAAGGATTTAACAGCTTTGAGATCTTTAATATAGTATAATGAAACATGAGAAAGATCCATCTTGACAATGTTTCTTTTTTCAAATGCAACAATAAAGCCCTGCGATTTATTTTAAACAAGATATTGCTTTTGACATTAAATGTTTTAAAACTGTAGTTGAAATTTACAAAATTCTATTTTAATTCTGTATTATTCATATTATATTATATTATACGTATATATTATAACCAGTTCAACACAATTTTCTAAAGAAATCCAACGTCCCTCCCTTTTCTCAAGCTTGCCTCAGAAAAGTTGCTCCCAGTTCACCATTCCCCTAAGACTGAATAAAAACTATTTTATTCCATTGCTATATAGCCTAATATAATGTTCTTATATTTTGTGATAAGGCTGAATATCTGATAATTGTCAATATTAGCATCCACCGTGCTTTAAAAAAATGATTGATATTTTTGTAGCATTCGTTTAGAATACAATAGGATGTACATAATTTTGAACAAAGGGTTTTCAATAATATTAAATGTAGGTTTTATTTCATAAGAATGCATATTTAACACTTTTGTTGCTGTTGTCCCTTATTCAAAATATTATTCAAAATATCATTATTCAAAATATTTCCATTTTAACTTGTTAAAAACATCTTATTTATAAAAATTTTAACTATTTTGGGAAATTGCTGATGCATGTTTGTCCTCGAAAATAGGTGATATTAATGTTTAAAAAATCATCCATTTCATCCACCAGATGGCAATGATTTTAGGTTAGTTGGAGAGCATTGTTTTGAGTTTAGTTTTATAACTATTTGAAGTTATGAAACTTTGCTATTAATAGGCAAGTGAGAAACTTCATTTTATTTCTCATTTTTGATGAATATATTTATTGCTGGTCGTGCCTGACACTCGTGTGGTTATTATAAAGTAAAATATAAAAATACAATGTCTCTTATTTGGGGAATTTGAGCAATTAGCGGTCAGTCAGTAAAAGTATATAGACTTGGACTCCTAAATGTAACCAATTTAAAATTTAAATAGTTTTGGGTAGTAAATTTATAAAACATCAAATGTTTACCAATTAAAAACTATTGATATAAAATTAATTGCTATTTATAAGTCTGATATTGGAAAACTGCGTCACCGTTGGTGTTGACCATTTGAAGTGGACTCGACTCCACAGCCTTGCTTATTAGAGCACAAAAGTATGCATTGTGCATTTTTTGTTTCCAAATGTTAGTTTCAATTTTAGTGCAGAACAAAAACAAATCCATATGTCATTTCTGACACAGAAATGTAATAAATGTGCATTAAAATTCCATTATATAAAACAACTATTAGTCACCCATTAGACACCTTAAGACATTTTCAAGAACTGCTAAACAAAAGTTTCTAGAAGCTATAAAGTTAAAAAATTTTTGGAACCTGAAATTTAATAATCTGATATTCAGCTATAAATAATCTACTCTATATTTCTAGGGAAAGGTTAATTTTGTTTATTAATATCTTAACAGCTCTTGGGCCTAGGGGACATGAAATATGCATACGATTACATGGGCAACAGTACAGAAATAAATGTCCAAAGAAAATTCGCAAAAAGTCAATTTATATATGGAACAGATTTTCAATTTTGTATCATAAGTTATTTTAAATTATAATGGCCTGTTTCAAACAATCTTGTAGTCAATGGTGAACTTTTTAATCACCAAAAGGCCTGTTAATACAGGACTGGTTTGAAAAATTGTTGGTTCTAGTGTAATTGTCTTGGTGTTAAACATTTTTGCATAATGTGATATATGCCAATGAAATGATCAACCCAGATTATTTAAATATTATCCATTTTGCACTTTATATTGCTTAACAATGACGCAAGAAATAACACTTGTGATAAAAAGCACAATTTTTATTGACTATTTGAATCTAAAAATTAATAGGTTCAATTTATTGTTGAGTGACCATTATTAAATTCTACATAAACCTGTACATAATATAATGCTAATTTGTGAATTAAAAGAAAGTTAATATTTTCTAGTATCCAGAAGAAATTATGAAGTATGACTATAAACCTGGATTTGCTATTAGAGGACTACATTACGATATGCACTTGGTAAGTGTATTTTGCATTAACTTATTTCTTTATCATTTATTTGCATTAGACTTTGCTCTTGCTTATTATCAATATTAAATTACTTCATTAATATTGTTAGTCATGTCAAGGTTTAAAATGTCTGTTGTTTCATTATGTTTGCTGGATTTGTTATTTTTAATATTAATTCTATTTAATTATTGAATTTTTCCTGATTTTTGTTCAGATAAATGAAGATTATATGAAAAGTTTGGTTATAATAATTTTTGTAATTTCAAGACAATTTTTTTTTGTTTAGAGTGCATTTAAATCTTTATATATATATATATATATATATATATATATATATGTGTGTATGATATATATACATAAATGTTTTTTTATTTTAAAGTCTGCTAAATGTTTTAATTAAAATATTTTTTACCATGCTGTGCTTTAGATTTTGCTTCTAGAATGTGACATTGATTTTGTTTTTAGGATTGCATGAAATCCTTTCTCTCATCTTGTGTACATGTTAGAGCAGTGCCATATGCACAAATTTTGGGCTCGCAAGGAACATTTTTAGGCTTCCCTCCTCTCCATTCTAGCTGAAATTTTTAGAATGTATTCTAAAATTTATAACTAATGAATTTTTATTATATGAAAGAAATCATACAATCCCATTGCCTAAATATGTTAAAATATTTGCAAAAAATGTTTAGTCTTTTTAGTAGCAAACTTAGCAATAAGCTATCATTTATTTTTCTGGCCTTGCTATTCAATTGCCAGAAAAGCTAAATAACCTCAGCAATGGTCCAATAGAATTTCTTTTGTAGTTTTGGAAGTTTTAATTTGTTGAAAGACGTTTTCAATAGAAGCTACAGTGACTGACAGTGTCATGAATAATACAGAATAGACATCTGAAAATCTTTATTTCATGATAGCAATTGGCATATATCTAGTTCTGCATGAAGCCCCTTCCAGTCATAAGGCCCTAAGCATTTCTTGCTTTTGCTACCCAATTGTTATACCCCCTGGTCAAGAGACATTTAAAATTAACTAATAAATTAAATTAATAGTTGATTTGCCAGCTTTAGTGGCTTGAGCCACTGATTGATAATACATTATATAGTCAGAAAAGTATTTTATTTAGGAGCTGAATGGTTTAATTATGTGATGAAGTTTTTTTCTTTTCAAATAAGGTATAGTATAATAATTTTGCTATTTATAGAAAGTTTTATGGATTTTGTTTATCGGATTATTTCTGCCCTTTGATCCATATAAGATTGTTTACTGTAGTTGTTTTTAAAGAGATAGCGAGAAACAAATAGAATTATTCTTGGCTTCTTGCCAATTTTGGTAAAAAGAATGGAAGTCTAGTAGCCAGTGGTTACTAATCTACAGTCATAACTTAATCTATAGTCTGAACTAGAACAAACTGCATGGTGTTGCTCAGGTCCTAAATAAACACCCTCTGCTTAAATAATATAGATAGCTACTCAATTTTCAAATTGCCTGTTTAGAACTAAAATAATTCCTGCAGCACAAATGAAAATGAAATCTCAATTCTGCTAACTCCCAATGTAAAATTAAAGACATTCCTGTCGGTTTTCATCCAATTTAAGTCAAATTTTATCCCAATACTATATATATATATATATATATATATATATATATAGCCGTACTTCTTCATTCTCTTGCATTTATATTTTCATCTTTTTATCTCGAAGCTTTAACAGTTGAATAACTCTATTTATTTCATTTTATTGCTTTTGCGCAGTACAGTTTTTATTACTCTCTTTGGCAACAGCAAATCACATCTTTTCATTTAGGCATCTGGCAACATTGATCCAGTCATATTTTGCTCGTCATGGTTGCTCGGAAGAGGTGTGCATTGAGGTATTTATGTTTCCTTTATTGTTCCATTCTATATGCTTGTCGTCCATATAACACAAGTTTATAGATAAAATCTATCTTGTGTTTCAGAAACAAGCATTTTTGTGTTCATTTCGAAAGGATATATGGACCTGACGAGAATTTTTTCGAAATGAACTTATCGTAAGTCTAAATCTCGTAAGCCTAAATCTCCTCCATGTGCAAGCTTTTTTGCTTGATTTTTTTGTTTTCTTATTTGCATTCCTCATTTTTGAAATTTGTTGATTGTCTATGTCCTTTTGACTTGCATTATGCTTAATTATTTCCTCTTTTTGTCTTAATTTCTTTTATTTCTTTGTATTTTCTAGCAATTTTTGAAAAATTTTGGAATAGTGTATTATGAGTTACTACATACATTCTAACTTTGGATTTAATAATTTATATTTATATTGAAAACATTTTATTTATTAGCTGCATTTGCGCAATAAATTAAATGTATATTGCATTGTCATTCATATTCTTATACTACGCTGTTTAGTTTATCTTACTTTTCATTTATGAACTATCCTTATTCCTAATTCCTTTTGTATGCTTCGTATTAAAGAAACATTCTATTTGCTATCTATTCAAATTTATGCTGCATTTGCGCTAAATTTAGTAATAGAATTTATTTTAATTTTTATTATGTATTACTTTCTCTACTTTCATCCAATGTTAATTGTAGTTTATTGTGGCTCATTCTCCTATTTTATTCTTTTCTTTTATTTGCATAGGTTACTTATTATATTTTTGCTTAAAGTATTATTAATTATTGTCTTCCTTTCTGTTTTATTATTTGGTAAATAATTGTATTGCAATTATTCTTTAGCTATTAGTAATTTAATATTAGAATTTTCTTAATCTAGTGCTGCCATCTATCGTTTTTAAATCTTACTGCAAATTTTCTTTGCTATTAGTAATTAAATATTAGAAGTATCTTATTCGAGTGCTGCCATCTATAGTTATTATTTCTTACTAATTTATTGGTTTTGTGATTTTATGACTGGGTAATTGGCTTTGGGATTTTTGTATTGGTATTATAGATACCTTTTATAAACTGTACACTCTTTTTATTTCTTTTTTGGAAAGGATTCTATGTGAATTCCAGATTTACACAGTATATAATTTATTATACCTTGTGTTTTAATTAATCTAGTTAAGAATTGATTATATTTATATAGTTAATCATTTCTTTATATCTTGTAATATCCTACTTATTACATTTTATTAGGTTTTACATGGACTTAGTTGTATATATTTATATATAAGCAATTATTTTATTTTTATTTATATTATTTATATGTGTTAATGCTATACTCTTTATATTACTTTAACTATTATGAATTACACATCTTATTTGATTTAGTGACTGGCAAATATATTTATTCTTGTTATTATATAATTTGATAAATATTGCCCGGTATTTACAATTTTGTTGGGAATTGTTTAGACCGTTATCATTTTACCAACAGTGTACCATGGATTGCTTTGGATATAATAATTGCCCAGCTAAAAATTATCACTTCAATAAATGTAAGAATAAAAATTGTAAAACCTGCCCATATGCTTCTAACTCACAAATTACTAATCTAAATAGTCATAAAACTTTTTGTAAAATTTTTAATTGCATCTACAAATTATCTTGTAATATATGTAATATATCTTATATTGGACAGACCAGTAATCCTATTCATCTACGTATGAATGTACATAGAGATCATGTTAAAAAATATATCCACAATAATAAATTTCTTCCTACTTCTAATAAAATCGAATATAAACACTTTGCTCATCATGGTTTTGAAAATATAACTATTCATATTTTGGACATTAAAACAAATACTGCTGATAGATTATTCTTTGAAAACTTCTATATTAAATCACAATGTACTTTGTTTCCATATGGATTAAATCAGTTATATCTCAATGGTAATATTGTTAAGAATAATTTTGTAGATAATAAATATTCTATTTTTAATCACCTCTTTTTTAAACCTCTTTTACATAATAGTAAATTGGCTAAACTCAAAAGATTTAAACGCGGTAAAGGAAGCTCCTCCCAATTTGATATTAAAGCGGAGATTAAAAGTATGCATCAACAATTCAATAACACATATCAATGGAAATTTATTAAATCATGGGTATTTGCAGTTAAGAAAAAACAATTAAACACAGTTTATGCTATTTTCTTAAAGTTGAATCTTTCTAATGAACATTTTAATCATATTTTCTATGATTTGCTCATTACTAGATCAAAATATTTAAAAATAAAACTTAATCAATTTCATTATAATCACTGTTCTAATTCTTATTGTGTAATATCATTTAAGCATCCTATTTATAATTCCATAAACTTTAAGAATTTATTTAATCAATTTCATCATTTATTGCCTGTAAAGGATTTGAATGTTACTAAAACTTTTAAATATAATAAACCTATTGGAATAACCATTTTTAATTACAATACAATTTCAAAATCTCTCTCAGTCGACATAGATTCCTCAACAAATTTAGATGGTGAATGTATTTGTAGTGTTGATAATTATGCTGAATTTATAAATCCACACTTGGGTCATATAGTTACTGGAGACTTAGCCATTGTAAAAGATAAATCTTTAAGAACTATAATGTCATTTGGCACTAAATTCAGGTTACCTTCATGTAATAATTCTAAACAAGTGTTAAAGTCAATCAATCTGGACCTTGATAAATTTATTTATGGATTAGCTTCTAAATATGCTCAGCCTTTAGAGGCATTTAATATGTGGAAATTTACTATTTTAAGATCTATTAAAAATACTATTTGTAGTATTAATTTATCTAGATCTATATATAATATGGATAATATAAAGCATTCTGTTAATGATTTACATAGATCTTTTGTTATTACTTATGTAGACAAAGCCTCTAATAATTATGCTATTATTTGTAAAAAATTCTATATTCAATATCTGCTAGATTATTTAAAAAATAATAGTCTATTTAAAATTGATTCACACTCTCTTAATAGTATCAAATTGAAAATTATAAATATGTATAGTGATTTAGATATTAATAATAAATTTTTGACATTTCCATATATTGTGCTTATACCTAAATTTCATAAAAATCCTATTAAATTTAGAACTGTTACTAGTGGTCATAATTCATACTCTACTACTGCTAGTAAATTATTACTAAATTATTTAAATGTATTAAATAGCAATTTACGAGATTCTGGTGATAGCTACATTATTCTAAATAACAGTAAGGAATTAAAAAATAAATTAAAAACGCTTGGTAAAATAATAGGATTTCAAACTTTTGATTTTAAAGATCTATTTAATAATATTAAGATCACTGATCTATTTGATGTCATTTTAGCTTTATATAATGCTTATATTACTAATCATTCTAATCTTACTAAATTTACCAATTTTCCTAAGCTTCTCCATTTTGTTCTTTTCAATAATTATATCTTTCAAGGTAATAAATTATACTTACAAGTCTCAGGTGTTCCACAAGGTGGCTGTAGTAGTACTATGTTAGCTAATTTATACCTATATCATTATGAAAAATTCTTTACTTCAACTGATTATAAAATTTATAGATATGTAGATGATTTGATTTGTCTTGTATTTACTGATGACTATGTCATAGATATAGATTTCTATCCGGATAATTTGGAATTAATACCTAATGAAACTTCTATTAGTAATAATGTTTATTATTTGGATTTAAATCTAATTATAGAACCTGCTCATGGGATAGTTACTAATTTATATGATAAAAAAGATTTTTTTAAATTTAATATTAATAAATTATTACCTTTTAATTCCTGCAACTCGATTAAATTGTTTAGAAATATTATACTTAATCAACTTTTTAGAATTTATAGATTATCAGATAAAAAATTTCATGCTTTGCACATTAATAACCTCAAAATTACCAGTAAAATGTATCAATATCCTGCATATTTAGTAAATAGTATAGTTAATAAGTTTCGATTAGCCTAAAATTCTCATATTCTCCCCTTATTATCTAATTTTAGCCGTACTTCTTCATTCTCTTGCATTTATATTTTCATCTTTTTATCTCGAAGCTTTAACAGTTGAATAACTCTATGTCATTTTATTGCTTTTGCGCAGTACAGTTTTTATTACTATCTTTGGCAACAGCAAATCACATCTTTTCATTTAGGCATCTGGCAACATTGATCCAGTCATATTTTGCTCGTCATGGTTGCTCGGAAGAGGTGTGCATTGAGGTATTTATGTTTCCTTTATTGTTCCATTCTATATGCTTGTCGTCCATATAACACAAGTTTATAGATAAAATCTATCTTGTGTTTCAGAAACAAGCATTTTTGTGTTCATTTCGAAAGGATATATGGACCCGACGAGAATTTTTTCGAAATGAACTTATCGTAAGTCTAAATCTCGTAAGCCTAAATCTCCTCAATGTGCAAGCTTTTTTGCTTGATTTTTTTGTTTTCTTATTTGCATTCCTCATTTTTGAAATTTGTTGATTGTCTATGTCCTTTTGACTTGCATTATGCTTAATTATTTCCTCTTTTTGTCTTAATTTCTTTTATTTCTTTGTATTTTGTAGCAATTTTTGAAAAATTTTGGAATAGTGTATTATGAGTTACTACATACATTCTAACTTTGGATTTAATAATTTATATTTATATATATATATATATATATATATATATATATATATATATATATATTCATTCCATATTCCATATTAAAAAAAAAATAGAACAAAGTCTTTTAAATTTGAGTTAGAAAACCAATAAATTAAATCCACTTAATTTGTAAATGGGCGTTTTATCAAGACAGTGTCATCAATGCAATAAAATTACCAGCTGTCAAATTTAGTCTGCCATGACCATGAATCTAGATGATTTGATGACTGGTGGAAAATGTCCAGTTTTTAGCATTGAATGTTCATTACTTTAAACTATGAATTTAAAAAAAAATCTCACTGAGCTGCATCTTGCAGGGAATTGAAGTACCTTTGTAACAAATTTTGCTGCTGTCCAATACGTATATTTTCCACTACAGAGGATATACACACACTTATACAAATATATTTTAATAGTATGTAAGATACATGTTATTTAATGAAAATAAATTGTAGCAGATTCTGCTTAATTGGGCAAACCTTGGAACTAAAACATTACGAGTGTAATATAAATTTTTCCTTGGCTATTGGATCACTATGCGGCTTTGTTGGACTAGTAGGTGTTACACGTAACATGTTTTATAGTAACTATTAGTCCCTTATCAAGTGTGTACATATTGCTCAATACAGGGCATTATTAGATCAAGAAAGAGATAGTAATGATACTAAAGCATGTGTAATTGACTAATTGGAATACAAGAAATATGTTATTAATTTAATATGAAAGTTTATGCAAGAGGACAATGAAGATTGTCCTTTGTCAGCCTTGGATATCTGCTGATGTTATTAAATTACAGTAAAGTGTTTAATTAAATTACAGTAAAACTTGCCCTGTAAAATGAGCATATCAAGGTATTTTGTGGAACATGCATTAATGCATATTGTGGTTAAGATATAGACATTAAATTGATTATTTTTAATCTAATTATATATTTAGTTTTTGTGTGCTAAAATTTGTGTATATTCAGTGCATTGTGATCTTTTGGTATATAGCTTTTTAATTCTGTGTTACTGAATAAATACAAACTGTTTATCTGTTTTAGTGCTTTATGTAAAAGTTTGTATAATTAGGCCAGTTGCTTAATAGGCCAAAGTGGAGTAGTCCCAATTAAGTGTAATCCACTGTATTTTGATTTTATTTTAGGCACTTGGCAGCATTCTGCCCTGCCAAGAAGCCATGTCTAAATCCATAACTGGCAAGTGTATATATTTGGCATGAGAAACCCAATTTTTTTTTAATTTTTAGCTCTGCCCCCTCTCCAAGAAAGCAAGACTTGATTCTTTTTTTTCCCTATAAAGCCATTTCAAAGCTGAGAAACAAAAGAAATTACAATTGGTGTGGTAGCACCCAAGAGTAAAGCTTAAATTGCACTTTTATGATTACTGTTGTGGCTTTTATTTTTTGTTCAACATTGACGAACTTACAGCCTTAACTACTGAACTGATTTTAATTCATGGTTCATTTTGCGTATTCTTGTGAGAGTTGCATATCTTTCAAAACTTGAAAATAAATTTGATTTAGAATTTCAAAAATAAGAAAAACAGATAAATGGTGCTTAGTGGTAAAGGACAATTTGCAATGGATGTTATCATTGTTATATAATCAGGTTGATAAATAGTTCAACAAAAGGTATTAAAATTTTATAGAAAATGACTTTAGTAAAAACTCCTTGCTAAGTACAAAAATCAAGAGCCTCTTTCTAAAATAGTTATGAAATTTCAATGGTTTGTGCAAAGGACCAAAGCTGTATTTTCAGGTCAGAGGTACCCTGCTGAAAATTCCTAACCTTAATTTTGGAGCCTTCGAAAGGGGACCATAAACAGGAGAGCATAGCTTTGGTCCTGTGGAGACTTGACATTAACCATTTTCAGATTTCATAACACTTTGGGATAGTTTTTTGTATCTAGTGGAGAGTTTTTACTATGAAATGGTGTTTATGTGAGATAATTATATCTATATGTAATAAATTATAAAAAATCTGGACTAAAAATATCATTTAATCTTTATTATAGGGACTTCTCATGAAAATTGACTCTTTCCATCAAATTCAGTTTGGAAGTGTATATAGGTACCTATACATTTTGTTTTTATTCTACGTTCCTTCATGGTTCCCACTGGCCTGAATTTTCATATTTGAAGATCTTTAAAAAGCCAAATTTTTTATTTTTGGCTCAAAAGGCTTGAATTGCTATTCAATCTTTGTAAAAAGTAAATTGCACTTTAGTTGTTCACTATCACCTTCAAATGTTTTTAATTTTTTCCAAAATAAATGTATGTTACAAAAAAATTTCATCTAGAGCAGATGTTGTCAAATACTTTAAGCAATATAAAAAAAAAGTTTGTATTGTTTAACTTTACAAAACATTAGACAAAGTAAAAAAATCTTGTTCCGAATGTAAACAAATGGCCATTTTGAAATTTTAGTTCTTGGCTTCTTGGAGGTCGGTACACACCTCATGAAATGTAAATAATCTTATGGGGATTTAAAGGGACAGTCATACAAATTTTGTATTGTTCAACGTATTTGACCATAACGTATGGTCTAATTTCCCATGACAGAAAGTAGTGAAATGCAATGTACATTGCAGATCGATTTGTGACCTCTGCAGATAAATTTTTAGTTGAGAATTTAAAAAGCGTTACCAAACTATATCTTCAGAACAAATACCTATCTCTGATGACATCCTCAGATATTCTGCAAAATAAACACTTAACTATTGTACCCTTTGTCATGCTTTGCATCCCTTCCCCAACTTTTATTCTTTTCTTTTTTTGTCCCATACTTTGAGGCAACCTTCCCTTTCTTTGCGGAAACTTGTTCTCCTCATAAAAGCACTTATCACTTCCTAATTTCTTCTCAATGTTCTCCTCTACTTTTCAATGAAATCGCCTAATGTCTACAAACTTTGATTTTATCAAAATTCGTGATCGTCAATTAAAATTTCACTAGAAACCATACAAATCTGCAGATTTATAAATGTGTGGATGCACAATGATTTCAAATGGCATAGCCGCACAAATAAAAAAATTAATATCTTGCATGATTTACGTGCAAAGAAATAGAGGAAAAAACTCATTACAGCCATTTTGTTTAGTTATAGACCGGGATTCCCTGATTGCATGCTCATTTCATGCAAACAGAATTCATATCGCACATGAGAATTTTTGGTATGCCAAATAAGTTTTAATTGTTTAGATATACATAACATGTATTACTTCATAATAAAAAAAAGTAATAATACATATGCAAGAAATAATTTCTTGAATACGTTGCGGATATGACTAGAGTAAGCCTGCAACATTTGAGAAGTGTTACACTTGCCACAAAGAGGGGATGGGAGATTCAAAATCCGAACTTTTCAGACCTGAAGGGCCAATATCATTACATTATGTATTGTTGTTCCACTTTGACCTATATTTGTACAGTCTAAATGATCGTACTGAAAATATACAATCATATGGAAAATAAAATGATATTGGTTATAATTGCAGTAAATAAACTTTTATTGCTTGAAAGACAATAACTTGCAAAACTATATTCATAATGTCCGATAAAATGAGAAATTATCGCGATCGTGGTGTTTGAAAAAATTATGGAATAAGTGATTAAAAGGTAAAAACAGGAATATAAATTAATAAAAATAAAGAATTTTTAGCAATAAATTTAAACAAAGTTGTCTGGTCTCCTTAACTGTAAAAAGAAAAGCAATAAATTATTGATAATGGTACTTCAGTTAGGAAAGTAAAGAATAAAAAGATCAATATGAGAACTTGAAAACAAAAGAGGGTGAGGGCAAGTAATATCAGAAATAATTGGTAATATTGCTAAATAATAAAATATTAAAAATCTTGAATGATTAAATTGTGTGTTGTTTTTGAGACCCAGACCATCAGACCTACCAGAAAGGTGTAAGGTAACTGTTTAGATGGCCGGGAAGAGCCACCCAATTTCGACCAGAACCCAGTGGGTGAGGCATCCACAGGGACAGGACCCTCCTTCCCCTACCACCAACCTCTCTGAAAGACTTGCGGACCTACATGTTTAACATGATCGTACTCTGCGTGAACACTGCAACAGTTTTGGCAGTGGAGGGAATCAAATCCGGGCCTACAGAGTGCATTTCCCGCACTCTGTAGGCCCGCACTAATCACTGTGCTACCACACCCAAATTGTTGTGTTTGAAATACCTGAATATCTTGTAACGAAAACATTGGTACAATTTAAAACAAGGTTGTAAAATAATTAGTGATTATAAGGGAAAGATTATTAGAAAAAAAATCTAAATTTGGGAGACCTTTAAGAAATGGGAGAAAAAGGATGAAACTGACAATGGCTTAAAAATAAACTTTAAATTACTTCTGAGTCTTTTTCTAAACCATTTCTAAGTGTGTAAAATTTGATAAATACCAAAAATGAAAAGACAGCAATTATAAATGCTTGTTATTAAGTAATATGGCTATTATAAATATTTCTGTGAAATTTTCCTTTCATTATTTTTAAATAAAAGTAATGTCTTATATTTTATTGTGAATCTTTTGAATCTCCCTGCTATTTTTCAAACATATAATTAATGAAATAAATGGTTATTCTCTTAACGTAATTAAAACAATGGGGAGTTCCTTTATAGTCACTTCGGCAGCATAAACTAAAATTTGATATGTTCATCTGTAATTACATATTCATAATTTTAATTAAATAGATCAGCTAGAAGCATTCTACTACTGGGTTCTAATTGAAAATTTTCCAAAATTTTTTTAGTTTTGTAATTCTGTTTATCAATTTAAAAAATTAATTATGATCTCCCTCTTTAAATGAATAAAAAGTTTGTTTTAAACAAGTTTCTTTGTGGGTGTACATTTTAGCAAAACCTGATGAAAATACTCTTAAAAATATGAAATATTGCCAGATAAAGGCTACTTAAAGATCTACTTAAAAATAGTGGTAACCATGTCCTTAATTTAAATTTTCTAATGGTATTACCTTCCCTAATTATACTTTGGAATTATTTAGAGGTATGACCCCGCTGTCTAAAGAGGAAGTGATAAAAATGTATGGTGGAACTTATATACCTCAGAAAATGATACGAGGATCTTCACCTGAAGTAAGTTAATAAATCTTCATATTTACTAATTAATATTTCCATATTACTTTTCCTACATTTTGAAATCAAGCATTTTTGAGGTGGTGTGTATGTATGGGTATATGGATGCAATATCATGAATGAGTGGAGGTTTTCAAATGTAATTTGGTATAATTATTAAAATCAGCAAATATTGGAACCATATTGGTTTTAATTGGGATCAAATTTTCAAAATCTCCCCTACCCCAAATTTTTGAATGAATTTTTGAAAAAAATCTTATAAAAATTGGGATATTCAATGATGTTAAATATAATCATTGTATATGTAATTTTTCATTCGAAAATGAATGCCAAAGTACTAGCTTGAACCATTCTTAAGTTATTGTATGTTTTTCAAGTAAATTTATTTAAAAAACTATATAAAATTAAAAAGCAGTGGAATCTTCAAATTCGATTGCTGATAAATACTAACTTGGCAACTAATTTAGTAATCACCAACATGGTAATATTTTGAAAATGGTGCCAAATTAATGAATTAAGTATTAAAATCACAATATTTCCAATTGGCAAGTTAGATTTGCATAAAATGTGTTAATTAGGTATTTTGAAATAGTTGTTTCCATCCAAAAAGCTTCGAATACCAATGTACAATTCAGCATCAAAACATTGTCATGAATCTTATTTCACTGTGAAAGTAAACTTATTGCATTATGTAGGGAAAGTCATGTGTTGCCCAGAGTTTTTAGTGATCACAATTGAACCATCTACATTCAAAGTACTCTACAGATATATTTAGTGGTTGAAACTCGTTAAAAAGCTTTGTAGGAATAACATTTTGAAACATATAGAAAAATTTTCACAGGAATGCAGTCTAAAAAATTGGTGGCTTCAGTCTAATGGACCCAAAACAGTTTGTATGAATGTCGTGTGAAATCGAAATGTTAAAATATTGTTACAAAGTATCCTCTCAAATTATGGATGTACTCTCCCAGGATACAAAACAGAGTCCAAATATTTGGATAACTGACATTTATTTGAAAGCATCGATAAGTATAAACGGGAACAATTTACAGGTAATAGCACTATAGCTAACTTATCACAAAACAACTCGGGTATAAGAAAACAGCAATTAAATGTTCCACTAACTTGCAAAATCTGTTAACTAACTTATAAAATCTCAAAACATTGACATCTTGCAATTCAATTTGATTAATCTAGGAAGTTCCAATTATTTCTAAAAGTTGTCACTGATATTTTGCCAAATCTGGTCTCAAGGTCATTAAAATCTTGCCAAGACCAGGCTACCCGACCTTCATGGAAATAGCAATGGTTGTCTGTAACTGTTTTTTTTTTAGGGGAGGCAAAATGCTGTAAAGCAAAACGCTTTACATGTATTCGTAACAATATCAAATTAAAAAAAAAATAATAATAAAAATTCTATCTGAAATCCAATTATCTTTGCATGACTTTCAAAATGTATTAATTTCTCTATTGTTTGTAGTAGATGGCATTTGTAGTTTGAGGTAAAAGCATTGAAATTTTTTAATTTTTTAAAATTTGTAATTAACTTAACAAGATGATTGCTCGAAAAATTATAAGCTCTGTAAAACAAATTATTGATCTAGAAACTAGAATTATTAAATGTTCTTTATTTAATGTTTACAGCTAACTTAATAGTTTTGAAGATGTTTCAAGTGAAAGTAAACAAAGTTAAGCAAAAACTTGCTTGGAAAAAATAATTTTTTTTTATTTTTGTATATTTATTAATGGAGCCCTATTTATGACAAACTAAGTATAAATTGATTATATTTTAATGTAATAGGTTTGAGATGTGCTTAAAATATTTTATTTTTTACAATGCTTAGATTTCAGTGGGTTACCTGACAATAAATGCTATTCTTGTCAAAATCTCCAAGAGGAAGTTTGGTATGAGGGTACAAAACATACAAAAATATGGGATTTCTTGGAATGCAATTTTTGGGCAAATAAAACAAATTTAATGAGGTGTGATTAACAAATTTTATAGCTTTTCTGAATTTCTCGAACAGTAACAATTATTTTTCTTTTCATGGGCCTGCTTCATATATAAAATGCATTGAACCATGTGGGAGCCATCTTGTTTTTTCTACAAGCAGAAAAAATGACATGCTTTTCCTTATTTTCAATCTATTTACTCATTGGAAATGTTGCTGTATGCATATTTTACTAATTTTTACCACTTAAAGTACTAAATTGTGCCTAGTGGAAATTTGTTAAATTAATTTACTTTTTGCAGAAATCACAAATTGAATAGTCTGGAAAGCAAGCTTTCTAAATTCGGTTAAAATGTTGGATATCTCTTCAGGCTGCTCTGAAAGAGATGATTTAAGCGGATACACATGGTATCTTTTCAGCTGTAAAATCAGTAGTGTTGTGTGCTTCTTTCAATGTAGTATAAAACAATCTTATGTATATACATATTATGCGTTTCTTATTAATTAACATAAAGGGAAACTGAATTTAAAAATATTGGTCATGGGTACCTGCAGAATAATTTTTTAAAATAACATGCCCCTAAGAAAATCATTTTAGCTTTTTGAAGTTAACATGTATTTATTCTGTGAACTAAAATTTTAAATAAAAAAATAGTTATGAAATTAGGCAATTTTAAATTTTTTAGAAGTTTATTGCCAGCTTAAATAAACCCCACCCAAATGGCAAAATCTTGGTTTATGTAATGAAAACTAACGAAATTTGCATGTAAAACTTCAGAGCCATTAGATTATAATTTTTTTCTTAATCTTGACAGTAAATTAAAAAAAATGGATCTTGGGAAAAACCACTATAAAAATTAAATTCTATATATTCAAAATAAAATATTTCTTCAAAAACTTATTTAAAAAATTTTCATATACAGCTTTATTTCTCATTCTATTTGTCCTATGGACCTCTAATGTTCATGATTTTATCTTAGCCACTTCCTAAGTATGAAATCAGCCCTTGACGTAGGATTTATATAGGCTTATCCAAATGCAGTGGCATGCAGTGCGAAAGAAAAAGCAGTGCTTCACTATCCAAAATATAATATTTATGTATTTATAAGTTTAATTTTCAATTTTATTACATTAATTTTTAATGTAAATTACAATTTTTTCCTATCAACATAACAATACTGCAGCTAAATCAATTGATATATTAGTTTTGACTTCAAAACTCCTTTACTTAAAGTTGTTTTTTGCCCCAATTTCACAATTGAAGCATTTGAGAAATGGTTTGTGTTAGAGCATGCACATGAAACATTTTTTCTCATTTGTAATATTACTTTAAAAAGACTGAGACATTTTATATTCTTGGTTGCCAAATGAAGCTAGTCATCTTCACTCAGATTATTGCTTGAACAATGCAATGTATGATACACCTCAAGAGATTCCGAAGTGGGCGTGTTTAACTGTAGCAACGTTTTAGTAATAAAAAGAAATTTTTGCTAAATATACACTTGTATCCAGTTTTAGTAAATGGCTCAATATATATTTTTGTTCTTTGCAATTAGATATTAGTGAAATGATTGTTTCTGTATGTAGAGTTTATATATGTATTAAATTGTAAGTTTCTATAATTTTAATTTGTTTCCATATATAAACATGTTTTATGAATTCTTATAATTTTGATAATATAATTGTTGGTGTGATTGTAGATTTAGAAATTTAGTTAATTTAGGATAGTTATCATTATTAAGTCATACTTGTTCAATGATACTTCTTTAAATCACTGATTCAAATCACTTCTTAAAGTAATGTTTTGTGGTAAAATCTGTCATAGAACTGAAAGTCATTTATGCATCATTTTGAGTTAGTACACATGAAAAAATGACTTGCTGTATGTGCTCAATCAATTACATTTTTCTGTTAGAGTTGTCTATTGTAGAAGATTGTTTAAAATAGTTGGACAAAACAGTTTTTATTAATAAGTTAATAGGGACTTTTATTTAGTAAATATGGAGGGAATATTAATTTTTAGAACTGGCCGACAATTTCTTTTTTTAGTACGATACACATGTTCAATACCAACTGAATAAAATCGTGCAATTTAACCATCTCTCGGACATCATCAAATATGCAAGACTTGATATAAGAAGTTTGTACTGAGCAGGCTGTTGATTTGTTCTTCACTTTGCGGGTGTAATGGGATAAATGTGTTAGATTTTCATTCTTAATTTAAGTAGCATAAATACATATTATTCTTAAAAATATGCACAATGTTTTTGTAAAATGGTAATCATAATAAGTTTTCTCATAGATCAACAGTTCACTCAGAAATGCACAACTTTACTCCAGAATAATATTTCATCGCTCACTAAATTTATATTCTTTTTATTACCCTTGTCATCTAGTTCTATTAAATAAATTGTTATTGTAAATTTCCATTATTAAAATAGTGGCGCACTTGTTTTCACTCGTGTATAAAAACAGCTTTTACATTATTTAATAAATGCCAACGGAAATTTTTGGGACAGGTTTTTTTTTCTTTGTATAAGCATAATTTTAGTCTGATTGCAATGTGGTTTTATTTAAATTATACCCCAAAATAGGAACAATTTCTTAAAGGTATTTCTGAAAAATTATATTTAACTGAAAGGGTACCATCTCCCCTTAATTATGAGGACTCATTCTACATTATTGCTGTTTCAATAAAGATCAGGTTTTCTATACTGTCGTAAAAGATATGGAAGTCTAAAATCAATTAAATTGTTTCTACAAATGTCATAAAATTGTGTGGAAACGGTAATATATATAAAAATGTTGAAAATTAAAGTGAAATTGTTTTCATTTTGCTTCATTTGAAAGGATTTTACATTAGGCCTAAGCATAATTTTTCACAAAATTGGCAACAAACGACAAAGAAAAAAATCTAAAATTAATACTTGATATATTTTAATCATGTTATGCTATATAATAATAAACTGGTTTCAAAGTCAGAAAAGGGCATTCTTCAGGATAAATTGGACAGAGCACCAGCATCAAAAAGAGCAAATATGCATCTGTAAAATATAGTTGCATCACATGATTCAGATAAGTAATTATTTCCAACGAAAATTCGAAGAAAAGGGGAGGAGCCTAAAGAACAAAATTTTTTAAAAACTTCAGTGAATAAAACTATAAACTAAGTGCTCTGTGATAAAAATTGGGAGAAAAATCCATTTCAGAATAAGCATGAGTAAACACAGCAACTAACTCAAATTATGTATAAATATTATTGTAAAAATACTAGTGAAAAAGAAACGGTTGGTTTTGCAAGTCAGATAATTTATCTTCATCAAAATAACATTGTAAAAATACCTATGGATAGATATCTTAAATAAAAATATAATTTAAAGCATATAATCAGGTTGGAAAGCTACATGAACAAACTATTAAATTCAATTTACTTTCAATTCAGAAAAAAAAAGCTTCAGTCATTGGCATAAATTGACTTGAAGGAAGTAACCAGTTTCAGAAGGTACATGAATTAAACTAGTCTATAAAATAAATTTATTGAAAACTTAATAAAAAATAAGTATTTTAAATTAAACTGTATTTAAAGAATTATATTTTAAATTAAACCGTTTTTAAAGAATTTATTTTTCTTTTCCTTAGAGTACTAGAATGAAACAGTTGAATGATTTGTTTAGTGTACCAGAAATATGTCTAATCTCAAATGTAACAGAATGTTTTGAAAAGACTGGTATTGCCTACCATCCAGAGATCTTATCCTATGATATACAAGTAAGATTCCAGAGTATATTGTGCAATTCTAATTTTCCTTATGTCATATTCTATAGTTTGTGTACTTGAAATCATATTTGTATTGTAATCTAACTAATTCTGTTTCATAATTGCTAACCAAGAATGATTAAGTTGAACCCAGCTTGGTTTGTTCTAACAGTTTGAAAAAAAACAAAAAAAACTGCAATTTAGAAATGTACTATTTTATTTCTTATAATTTTTATAAAAATCTTTTACTTTGAACAAGCCCCTAATTCTGTTGGTTTTTACCTTGAAATGAATGGTTTTGGCAGTTTTCTTGATAAAGTTTTAAATGTCTGTGTTATATATATATATATATATATATATATATATATATAATATATATATATATATATATATATATATATAAACTCAAAAGACAATAACCCTGAAAACCTTACGATCATGATGAAAACAAGAACGAAAACTTACCAAAACTTACCTTACTAAGGCAAATGAAATGGTGTTACAGATTTTACAACCCATAATTAAAAAGATCAAAAACATGGGAAATTGCATCATTAACAACAGTCAAGAAGTCGTAGGGGTTTTAAATGAACATCAAGATAAATTATATTTTAACTCGTATGATTTTAAAGATTTGTTTAATTGTGTCAATTTAAAGGTCCTGTACGAATTTTTATTACAACTATTTGAAGAATTCGAATTACATTCATTAATGGATCGCTATAAATTCAAAGCAATGCTAAACTTGGTCATATATGAAAACATAATGTACAACGGAACAGAGTTTTATCAACAAAAATCAGGCATCCCCATGGGGGGAGGTAGCTCATCAGCATTAGCAGACTTGTATTTATATAAATATGAAAGTATTTCACATCTAAATAACGAAATTATCTTTTTTCGTTACGTAGACGATTTGCTAATTGCAACAACGGATCCCAAGTACAACTTCGATTTTAGCATATACCCAGAAAACTTGGAATTGATAAAAACAGATTTAGAAGATAATGGAAGCATTAATTTCTTGGATTTGAACATTTCATACAATCAAGAAAACAAACTTGAGATCGACATATATGATAAGCGTACTACCTTCAGGTTTAATATCAACAATTTGATGCAATGGGATTCCAATATACATAAACAAATTTTTCGAAATATTGTTAGAAATGGAATGATGAGACATCTATGAATTATTAATAACGAGGAAATAAGAAAAAAGCGAGACATGGCATTCATTGAATTGGCAATCGAGAAGGGATATCCACGTCTTTTTCTGAAAAGACAAATATGCTTTGCATGTAAATATCAAGAAAGATCTCATTTGAACGAGATATTGGGTATTCTTGAATAACTTACAATGAAGTTGGCAACGCAAACTTACTGGGAAAAACACTATAAGAGAAATAGACCATAACTGTATCTGCTCGCCTGGCGGTGTAGAGAGGTTGAAGTTGACTTTGAGAGGGCTGATCATTTGAGAGTTAATGTAAAGGTAGAAGGTTTAAGGATTATTTTAATGTTTTTAATATTGATTGAAGTTGTGATATAAAAGTTTTAATGCCATTATTGAATTATATGTTTTAGATTTATAATGCCGATTTTATTGTAAATTTATAATGCCGATTTTATTGTAAATTTATAATGCCGATTTTATTGTATATATATTTTTAATATTTTATATGAGTCGTGAAAGTAAATATAAATGGTTTTTAGAATTGTTGATCAGATTTATTAAATAATTTTCGAGTGACAGGGATTTGACTTTCCACTTCGAGATTTTATACTTTGAAAATTTGAATTTTGATACTTTTGACTTTTGGATCTTTCATGTTCAATATTCGTGGTCACAATGAGGTTAACTACGGATGCGTGCAGGCTTCCGGGAGTGGTGTCGCGACTGCGCAGCCGGCTGGTAACCGGGACTTAAATGAGGTCACTATCCCTCATTGGCCATTTTATTGCACCTAGCCCGTATGTTTTCCTTTCGTTCTTGTTTTCATCATGATCGTAAGGTTTTCAGGGTTATTGTCTTTTGAGTTTATATAATTTTGTGGAGTGTGTTTGCAGCAATAAGCGCATATTCTTCACAATTGTATATATAGTACTTAATGAATTTTAATAGATTTTTTCAAGCTGTTTGTAATTTTAAAATTGATTTTAAATTATATATATATATATATATATATATATATATATATATATATATATATATATATATATATATATATATATATGATAATATTGGGTAACCACAAATGAACTGATCTCTGTGTAAAAGTCAAATGAAGAGGCATCTCTTTCCTCAGAAGCTTTTTATTTACAGTCGCCGTCACTTCATCCTCATACATCCAATGTTCTCCGTAATGGAGATCCATAGACATTTTAACAGTATTACATGATTACAGCTAACAATTCTATCATAAACATAAGAGTTCTGTGCTAAGTTCCACAGATATCGGAACATAGAATCGGTCTGCTAGACAGAGCTCTCTCTACATGAATAAAAATCAAGCTCTCGCATCTCTCTGAGATCTGCTCCAAAACGCTCTGCACAGCTCTTTATAGTCCCATTAATGAGAACACTTACAAAACTCGTGATCTATTTCACATATACTTCTGAGGACACTTATCTAGTTTCCCGAGACTTGATAGTGGAATGGTTTACATCATTAGATTCACTTTTCTTCATACCGCACTCGTTTGTCTGTCGCCTATCTCATTACCAAGATACTTATCCGATACTTATATCCGTTCCCACTCTGATATTTACGTGATTACTGCCCCTATATGGTCTAATTTCATGATATGAAGAGTTTCTCGAGTATTAACCTCTTACCAGTGCTTACAGCTTAGACTCTCCATTCTTTCAACATAGTTTATCATTAACTTTTATGGCTCCTCGCTTTGGATAAGGACTAGATTAATGTTAAGAGCCAAGAATGTCGACTACGTCTTAGAAAACTAAAATCTTCTCTGATATAGAAAATTTAAAAAGGAAAAATATGTATTATATATATATATATATATATATATATATATATATATATATATATATAAATTTTTAATTGCTTGTTATATTAATAAATACATTTGATTCATCCCCTATAAAATTAGTATTTTGTTGATTGATAACATGGTTTAAAGTATTATTGATTTATTAACTTTAAATGCCAATTTTCATATGTATATTTTATTCTGTCCTGCTTTTTCAGTCAAACATGCTAAATATGAAGCATTAGAAGGCATAAAACAGTGACTTATATTAAATTTTTAAAAACTGACAATTTACAAATACAAAGCCTCCTTTCACCTGGCAAGAATAGATAATTGGCCATAAATTTCAAAAAGTGGAATTTCAATTAGTTGAAATTGGTGATTTTGAAAGTCTTTAGTATTAGATGAAATAATGAAACATAGGATAGAAAAAGAATATGAAATAGTCAAAATTAGATGTGAAAATCCAAAGAGTATTTCTGTGGCCATTGACATTGGCTTTTTGATGGCATAGTATATATGTATATCTAGAAATTGGATACATATTTTTGTGACTAGGTTTAATTTTGTTTCTATTATCTTAACTTCTGGTCCTGAAAACCATGAATGAATTTACCCATAGTCAAGAGCAAAATAGACTGTCAAATTTGAAAAAAAAATCCATCAAACTGAATTAGTATACAGAACACATTTTCCATTTTTTACCTTACTTTTTAACTTTACAACATAGGTGAAGTGTTTAGGTCATTCTGTCGGTTCGTTCGCACAACTGCCGTAAACATTACTTTATCAAAATAAAATTTTAGTATGTTGTTCAGTTTGGGACATATGGGAATGAAAATAAATATCACCCTATTAGTTTTAGATTTAACCTGGGTTGAATAAATAAAATACATTGAACCCGATGGGACTTAATTTTTCAAACATTTTTAAAGCAAAGTTAAAATTTCCAAATTGCTTTGAAAATGTTAGGAAATATTCAAATTATCACATGAATTGTGGAAAATATTTTCCAGCTAAATATGTTTGGTAGGTTTTTAAATAAAAATTGAAATAATTACACCCACGATATATAAAGAGATCAAACGACTCATTGCAAAATAAAAAAAATATGGCATCCATTTTTTTTTCAGTGTGTAAAGATTGACATTTAAGGATCTTTTAAATTTATATTTAATGTTGCATCTGTCATAAAACCGCTTAATTTTTTGCGTATTATGTGTACTTAAATTCTGCGCCAATGCAATTATAATATTTTTTTAAATTTTAAATGATCACTAAACTTTGATTATTTGTACAATGAAGCCCAATTTTAACTTATGCAGAATGTTTAAGACCCAGACCGTCCGACTCGTCAGCAAGAACATGAGCAGCTATTTGGATGGCCGGCTTATGCAGAATGTAAAATAAATCAAGCGATTGTAAGGAGAGTTGTATAAGAATTGCTGAATTTTTTTTTTCACTTAAAATTATTTAGCTCTGGAGTTTGGAATATAAGTATATGAATGAAATTTTCTGTGATTTTAGAGCAGACTTTTTATATTTTGAGTATTTTGATATTTTAAGTTTTCAAGTATAATAAATTATTCTAGTACTGTGATAATTTTTAAAATATCACCACTGAGTATATCACATTTTAGAGATTTTTAAATAAAATTGCATTTAAGTTGGAAAGTGTTTCATAATCAATGCTTTATGCATGATTGATCTTTGTTGTTTGATTTTATTTAAATGAGCAACTGGGAGTTTTGAAGATGTATTAGTTCTTGAGCTGAGATATTTTATATCTTTTAATTAAAATATTTTTATTAACTTTAAATAAATTATAATTCTCGGTCTCTTATTTTAGTGTCCATACTAGGCATAATTATTAGAAAATTATTCATAAATTTTTTTCTTTCCCATTTTATATGGTGTCATATTTTTAAATTAACTATTTCTGAAGAATAAAAGGACACTGACGCCTGTAATACTAAACATATCGCTTAGTGAACAATTTGCAATATCCAATGTACATTTAGCCAAGTATTTAGTGTGGAATAAAGTAAACTATTGTCATGGGAAATTAGAGTAAAAACAAGCTCCCAATAGCAGCAATTAGTTTGACAAAGATTCATCCCCAGGTATGTTGAGTATAGACACTTTCTTAAACACACATCTAGTACCATGGAGATAGCCTAAACACATTGAGATTGCCTGCAAATTTTTAGATGATGGCTGGTGGGATGTTGATCCTCAAAGAAACTGCTGGAAGTATGCTGGGTTTTTGAGATTTTCTTATTGATCCTTTGTATAAAGATAGTTCAATATGAAATTTTTAAAGAGAAAAGAGGGATAATATTAAATTACTGTGAAAAGCCTCCAAAGTTTGCATGACTATTTCAGAGTCCATAATGTTAACATGTTAAGCATAGAGGCTACTTTGTTTTCCTTTTTGTTTATGCTGCGATATGCCAGCTAGCCTTTGAGTTCCTACTAAATACCCTGGTTCTAAATGCTCGCATTTTATTTAAAAGCATAACCAAGATGAATGAGTATTGCAGAATTAAAAAAAAAAAAATGGCAGTCTATCTTTCCAATTGTTGAGATAAAGAAATTCAAAGTAACAATATTGTAAATACGCCTTCAAATATATCGTCACACATTACAACAAAAAACTGGAAGAGCATTGAAAGTTTGAAGATATTGTAAAAAATGCTATGAAGATAATGCAACATGATTCAGGAGAGATATTGACAAAACAAGTAACGTTCTGGGAAACCTGCACAGGACGACCATTTATGTATATCCAGTGTTTCAACAATACCCATTAAAATAATTATTCTGGTAAGAAGTTATATTTAGATACATTTTTTTACAATCTTAAACTATTTAATTTTTAATCAAGAATATCATTTTTTAAATTATATAGTCTATCAACAATGATTGGCGTGGCCTGATCAGAAAGTATATTGTCAGTCACCGGTGACTGATGCGACGCTTAATGTGTTAACAGCAGTGACAATTTTTATGCAATAGGAAAAGTACTATATACAAATGTTCAAGAGAAAGTTAGATTTTTTTTCAGTGTAAATAAGAGTAATACATTTAAACCGTGCTATGATTTTTAGTTTATCAATTTTCAGCCTGATAAGTTTTATTGTTTATTTCATATCAACTTTCTATTAGTTATTGCAAATATCGGTTATAACTAATATGTTTCTTGCGACTTCACTATATGTGGGCTCCACTGTATTTATATATATTTGAAATTTTACAGAACATCCATATTTGTATTAAATTTATTGATCTAGTGTAAATGGATCATGTTTTATGAACAGTTCTCTCAGAAAAACATCCCTATTCTAGTATGGCCAATTTTATTTTTTGTAGAAGTTTGTCCTCTAAACTGAATGATTTGGGATTCAATATTTTTGTATATTCATATTGATACTGCATAAGTTAATAAATTGCTTAACAAATTAAACCTATATTGATAGTTACTGTATTTATTCTTAATAGAATGCTGTACAGAGTATTCATCCTGTGATGCATCAAACATTAAATGATGATAAAATTGGTATGTTTATTTAATTTTACTATAAAAATGCATGTTTATCATGGGATTTTCCTAATTTATATTTTATTTAGGAAATAAAATTTTGTATTGGAATCGAACACTTTTAGCAGATTAAAATGTTCATAAATTTAACTAAAAATTCCCTTTTTTAAATGGATAAATTATCGGAGTTTACCAATCTGAAACCTTGCATCATATCTATTTCATAAAAAGAAACTGTCATTCTTTGAATCCGTACTTAACAATGTTTTAATTTATTTTTTGCTTTCAGTAAAAGTGTGGGATAAATTCCATTGTTGCTTTATGGTGGAAAGTTTCTCAGTAGGTCACATGACTTTGTTGGTAGTTAGCCAGGAGGCATGAAGTTGGAGGAAAGGAAATGTTCATATGAAACATTAAACTTTCCTGTTTTTAATTCATTTTCCTTTGTATTTTTTTTTTTTGCTTCAGCTGATGAGTTACTTATGGATGGTAAATATTGGGGGGGGGGGGGGGGTGCCTTTGGCCATTTTATTAAAAGTTGGGAATTGTTAATTAAATAAAAAAAAATAGTGGTTGACTGCAGGATGCAACTAGTATCCATTAAATTATATATCTTAACTGCTGCTTATAGTTAAATTCATGGTTTAAAACAATATGTTTTTAAATAAGCCCCGTTACCTGGATAGTTGGGTGTTTATTTAACTTAATTTGATTATGGGATAGATATTCTCTTCAACATTTATCTACTGTAATTTGCATAAGAAAATCTGTTATATTTCAGTTGCCCTGTGTGCTGATAAAATTTGTTTCTTATATTTTACTGTGGCCAGATCAAAGCAACTTAAATTAAATCTTGCTGATAAGTATTGCTGTACATATTACTGCTTTACCATAAAAATGTTACCAAGTGATGCAATACTATTTTGGTAATGGATTTTACATTCACTAATCAGTGATTTGTTTTTCTAATACGACTCCGTCTTTTTTACAACCATGGACATTTATTTTTAAAGTTTACTCTGCTACGCAGTTGAGAATTTCAACATTCCAATCTGCACAATTAAATTATATCTCTTCCATGATTATAACTCATAGAAAGGATACATCAATGATGCCCGAAAGTGCTTTGTCTGTGTAATTTTGTATGTCGAGGATAGATTTTATTAAAGGACTTTAAACCTATTTTTGGTTGTTTCTGAAATTAAAATTTAATTAGTTAACATGTATCCATACTATTTATTTCTGTTTAGTATAGAAAAATATATTTAAAAGGGTGTTTATAGAAGAATATATATAATATTCTTTAAAAATACTTATTTAATAACACTTGCATTTTTTCTCTCACTAATGTATATTTGTTTAATTTTTCCTTGATTACATTGTTCTAAGTAGTCTTGTATAGAAAAAAAAAAGAAATTGCCTTGAAAAGACCTTATTTTTTTTCTGCTGGAGGCTTGGGAACCCTGTCGAAAACCCAGACTGTCTGGCTCATCCATGGACATAGAGCAGCAATTTTGGTGGCCGGGCATGGGAACTCTGTTGTTGTTGAGACCCAGACTGTCCGACCTACCAGAAAGGTGTAAGATAACCAGGGCATGGGAAACCTATGTAATTGATTTGCCCTTCTGAGAGATCATGATAATTTTGAATTTTTTGACACTAGTAGATAAAGCTTTTGAATATGTATATGTTGTACACTACTTATATGTGGATATTATACATATGTACATCTTGAATTGGTTTTTATGCTTAAAAAATGTATGTATTCAAACATTTTAATGATTGAAAGTATTCTCAGTTTGTCTGTTTTGACTTTCTGGTATTCAATAAGTGTTTGATAAATGTACATTAAAGATTGTACTTCTTTAGATGATGCTGAATGTGGTACACAAACTTCAGTTTTATCTTAACCCATTGGTACCCAGCGCCCCATTATACTGGATGGGATGCTAGGCACTAATGGGTTAAGCAATGTATTTTCTTGCAAATTAATGCTGACGCTTCACTTTAAAACTGTGTATTACACCCTGGTACAAAGACTGCATGTTTAATGCAATATTTGGAGGCAGGAACTGTAATGGACTTGAATTTTGACACCCAACAATGGGCAGTGTGTCAATGAAAATATTTTGTGCTTTTGGCAAGTCATTGTATGGTACAACTTCATAAGTCAATTTTCAAAAATGTTCAAAATTATAAAAGAAATCTGTATTAAAGGTAAGCAAGGAAAAATTTTATTTGATAATTTAGGTAAAAATTATTAAATAAATTTTGATGAAATTATCAAATAAGGTACCTTATTTGAATAGCAAATGTGCAGGGAAAGGAAAATTGTTGGAAGAAAATTAGAGTAATTGACATGAAAATAATAATTGAGTATCAAGGGTTGTCTGGAAGAGAAATATGTAAAGTTTGAACTTATTTACAGATAATATAATCTCCAGTGTCAAATGAGGGAACAAAGATGCAATAAACATTTAAAAAATCTATTTCATAGCTAAAAAAATATATATATATATGCAAATATGTTCAGATTAGAAGAATCTATAATTTATGTACCTATTATCTCATGAAAAATCTTGAGCCTAACGATATAAACAAGGGCCACGTCTATTGTGAGAGCTGTTTAAAGAGTGTTTTCTGCTGCTCTGGTATAATTTATGTAAATTCTATAGCATCTACATGCATGAAATTTTGCAAGAACATAAAATTTATGATTGTGCATCTAGTTAATCTAAACTTTTCTACATAAATTGCTTGGCACTTTTAGTTTGGAAAATATGCCTATTGATACATAATTTCCAAATACATATACTTTAAATACCAATCAATTTAAGTAGAAAATTTTAGGTTCACTAGATGCATAATCATGATTTTTATGCTCTTGCAAAATTTCATGAATCAATTTAGATGCTATAGAAATTGCATAAAGTGTACCAAAGCAGAAGAAAACATTCAAAATGTTCTATGAACCATCTTTAGAATGGGTGTTTACATCTTTAAGCTTAAAACTTTTACTTTTCATGAGATAAAAGGTACATATTACATAAAAAGATGCATGTCTGTGTATGTCATCTGTAGCAAAAAACCTAAGCTTTAGACAGTAATGAAATTCAGTACAGGGTTAGCAGAGTTTTCGGTACAACATACCTTGACACATTTTTTTTAAATTCAAATTAGTTTTTTAGCTATATTTTGTTAAAATGATTTTCAATGACATTTGCACAAATTGGTCTCTTAGTGATTAAAAACACTGCAATTTCCATTGATATTATCAGAAAGATTGAAGAACTTACTTTCTAACAATCTTTGAACCAAATACATGGGTCAATTCGTTCCCATTTATTTTTAAATGCATTGAAATATGCATTATTTAGGTTATCTGAAACTTATTTTGCTGCATACTAAATAAAGGTGGTACAATTCTGTAGTTTGCAAAAATATGGGTAGATATTCTGAAATGATGAATTTGGTGATGGTGATTTCTGTATAAATATTGAAATAAAAACAATTTCGCTACATATGGGAAAAAAGTTGGTTCATTTCTATAGTTTGCAAAAATATGGTTGGATATTCAGAAATGAATTTGGTGATTTCTGTACAAATATTGAAATACAAACCATTTTGTCATATATATATATATATATATATATAAAAAAAAGGTTTGTAAATGTCTGTAGTTTCAGGTTGTGTGTGTGCGCATAGGGGTGCTTGAAAATTGGAAAAATACTTGAATTTTAGATTAACATTTTCAAAGCCTTTAAAGTACTTGAAAATTTGCATTTTCTTGGTTAAGTGCTTGAAAAAGGTGGGGTTGGAAGTGTTCTGCAGATTCACAGTATTGTTTTTCCCAAGAAGTTCTGCTTTCTCTGGAAATTTCCCTAGCAGTTACGCTGTCGCTGAAATTTTCCTAAATAGCATTGTTTTTCTCAAATTTCCTCAACAGCTTCAACATTAAACAATGCTAGTTTGCTATGATTTTCCTTCCCAGAGAGAGAGAGAAATGTATGCAACTTCATAATATGGAAGAAATGTCCTTGAAAAATAATTGCATGGTACTTGAAATTCCATGAAAAGTGCTTGAAATTTTTTTTTAAGAAAAATGTACTCACCCTGTAGTTTGCAAAAATATGGGTGGATATTCTGAAATGAATTTGGCAATGGTGATTTCTGTATAAACTTTGATTTCTTGAATTGTAATTTCTGTATAGTATTGGAATAAAAACCATACTATCTGTTATTTCATATATGTTCAATAGTGACTTTGCTTGGAAAAATTGTAAATCTTAAGACATTTTCCTTGCATTATAAAACTATTTTCCACAAAATATTTTTTCTTTGAATACAAATTATGCAAAGCTCAAACCTTTAAATTCTATTAAATGGCTGCACTAATTTTAGGTGCACTTTTGAATAAGTTATAATTGCATTTTGTCTTATGCTGTTATTATGCCTTAAATATAAAGAATTGTACAGTACTTATAAACTAGGAAATATCACCTTTTTTATTCTATTCAATTTTAGACCATTACCTTGAGAAGCATCCAGATATGTCCAAATTTCTCTACAATCTGAAGAAACACGGCAAAAAAATGTTTCTAATTACAAATAGCCCTTTCAAATTTGTGTGAGTACTTTTGCTTATTGTCATAACTTTTGAACTTTTCAGGGTGTTTACTTACTGGTCATGAATTAAATATCAATGTCATTATATTAAGTCATTGACAAATTTTATTTGTATCATGAAGTCAATCCTGTAATTTGGGACTTTTCTATGCCATTACATTTTGACAACATTGCTTTTGTAATCCTAAGTATTTATTTCTAGCTAACAAAGAGTATAAAAATGAGATGTCAAAAATTATGTACCATTTGTATTTAACAAGTGAACTCAAAACATAAAAGTAAATTTAGTGGGGATGAATAGTAACATTAACACTTTTTTTCTTTGTCTTGTTACCAGGGGCGAGTAAAATTAACATTATTTGTAGTCATTATTTTCATGTAATACAGGTTCGTAATTATTTTAAAAGAGTGACTAATGGTAATGAAATAGCAAAATGTACTTTTAATGGTACTTTTCAATACTCATTACTTTTTTGAAATGTTTAATTTTTTTAAATTGACAAATTAACTTTTATTCTCAGCTTGTGGCAATTTTTCAATATTAGTATGTCTTTCATTTTGGATTTAAGGTACTAGTAGCAGGTTCACTATTTTAGATCAAACATAGAGTGGTACATGTTGATATCCTGCAAACAATGCCATTAGATTTTAAATTAAATTTTATAAAATTACTTTGTGCAGAAAATTTTCTTAAATTTTTTTTTAGTTGAAAAAAGTTGAAAAATTCAGAGTAGTTTCTTGGTTTGATGTTGGTAAAAAATCCATAGACCAACATTTATTAATTGAAATTATTATTCAAATTTTCATTCAAGTTGCTCAATTTGTTTGAAATATAGTGTCCATGTGCTTGGACATTTAAAAAATGGTTCATTCATGTTAAAGGATGTAAAAAATGTGTAAATTCATCAAATCTTTGATTTTTGAGACATATACATGTATCATTCAATGTCAAATCGACACAGCCCCCAACCTAGCAGACACCAATTTTTTTAAAACTTTGCTATTATGCTGTCCACTGTATGCAAAACTTTAGCCCTTAATTTTCATTGGTTTTTTATGTATAAGAATTTGAAGTTTGGAAAATCTGGTAATTTTTTTCACTTTTGATATATTCAAAGTTCTGTATTTTGCACCTAATCTACTGATTATGTTAAAATAAGGCATATTTTGTAGTTTAAGGTATGACCTATCTTGTGATATGTCACATGACAGTGTAAATGATATTTTTCATTTCAAGGTCACTTGATTTGACTTTTAACACTGAACTACAAAACGTATCTTTAAATATTTAAAAAAAAAAACAAAAAAAAATTTTTTTTTTTTATATGCTATTTATCTCTATTACACAAAAATTTCAAGTTGGGGAAACCAGGAGCTCATAGGGAAAAAATAAATCTATATAAATAAAAATGAAAATCTGTCTGTCTGTTTGTCACACCATCACGGGAGAACGGCTGAACCGAATTTGATGAAATTTTGTGGGTAGCCCAGAAATAGCCCCACTTAAAATTATACCCGTGTTTTGAGTTTTTACGACCAGTGATTCTCGATATATTAGTAAAAAACGAAATTTTCGTTTGTCTCATCATCACGGAAAAACGGCTGAACCGAATTTAATAAAATTTGGTGAATAGCCTTGAAATATCCCCCCATAAATTTTGTCCAAGTTTCGAGTTTCTAAGACCTGGGGTTGTTGAGATATTATTGAAAAACGAAACTTTTTCCTAGGAGTTCTACTTCCTAACTCCGTGGTTTATCCAAACGAAAAGCTTGAAAATCGTTTGAAAGTGAATTAAAATTTAATCTCTGAGTTTGATGGGAGATTTTTTGCGTTAATTAGTCACTTTCTGAAAACATGAATTGTTTGAAACATGATTTACAGGGGAAATCTCTCTCCATGGTTCATGGTTTATTTAAAACAAGCTTTTACGGAACAATGAGAAGTATAGAGAAATCAAAATCGTTATTTAATTTCGCAGTTTATGTTATAAGACATGACATATTTAATATGTTATAAGATTCTATCTTATATCATGTTACTCAGAAACGCAATTAAATTAAATCTGTCTGTTAATTTTAATAATTATTTTTTCGATTTGAATAATAAATAAATGGATATAAAAATATATTTTAGAAAAGAACGATTTGATTTTTCTTATAGCATTATATTATTTCTTATAGCATTTCTTATAGCGACTGGATAATATCAATTACGGTCTTCAGGTTTAAAAATTATTATTATTTATATTTTCGGGGATTATTGATTCAAGGATTATTGATATTTTCAAGTTATTATGCAATTATTTTATTATGACAAAAATTGTTTAAACTCATATATTATATGTTGTACGAATCTTCTACAAATACACGTGTATATCTTTTAATCTACGAGAATATAAGTAGTACAGGTATATTGACATATGTTTTGATATATATTGGCATATATTGGAATCCATTACGACCTTCTGGTATAAAGAGTACGGATATTATTGATGTTTTCAATTTATTACGTCATCTCTTTTATTTTGGCAAATATTTTTGAGACGCATATTGTAATACGGGTAATCTTCTACTAACACATTGGCATATTTTCTGATCTGCGACAATATAATTAGTACGGGGTTGCATATATTCATTCAATTCCTATTTTTTCTTCTGTAAATTTGCTTACAAAAGGGGGCAGGATGTTTTATTCTTCAGATCTGATCGTGAAGATAATTTTGCATAGTGAGAACTTAACTTCTCTTTAGGAGCAATAAATTTAATATTTTAACAGAATTTGCACATGATTGCGAACTATAAGTTTCTTTAAATTATAAACTCCGTACGAATAACGGGTGTGCTGTTAGTGGTTAATAAATTTTAACATTTTAGGAGGATATATAATGTTGCTCGGCATCGCAATTAAATTAAATTTGTTTGTTAATGTTTTTATTATTTTTTTTCGATTTAAATAATAAATAAATGGATAAATGGATATAAAAGTATATCTTATGAATGGACGGTTTGATTTTTCTTTTAATTATATTAATTGCTGACTGCGTACATCAATTTCATTTATTTTGGCAAAGAGTTTTCAAGTTTATATCGTATTTAGCTACTAAACTCATATATATTGTGTTTAGCCAATAAATTCATATAGCCGATTGTTGAAACAGAAAAAGAGTAGAGCGGGTATATCTTCTAATACAATTGTAGTGTTTTCATTTAGTATATTGAAACGGGATAAGAATGTTTCATTCAGATCTGCAAATTCAAAGCTACGAATTTGGAGGCATATCGCTAATTTGACAACTTTTCTTAAACTTTGTCAAATTGACGGAAATGTCGCCAAATTGATATAAACGACACACAAACAGCTGCCATAAACCTTCGGGTTGGTCGTGTGGCTTGGATCTTCTACATATCAATTAAATTTTTTTTTTGTTTTGTTAGAAGAGAGTACTGAAGTGATGTTTGGTTAGCATTTATCTGTCAGACTAACCATCCTACTTAGTAATACATTTAGCGAATTTTTAAAATGTCACCAAATTGATAAAAATGTTTTCAAATCTATAAAAATATCTTGAAATTGATAAAATTGCGCTACATAAATGATATTAATTGTTTTTTGTTAGGGGATAGTATTATGATGATATTTCGTCAATTTGTCGCAAAGTGGAACTGTCAGTTCTACAGTCCCACTTGGCGATAAATTTGGCGATTTTTTAAAATGTCGCTAATTTGACGAAACTGTCGACAAATGTTCCATAGAAATATAACTATTTAGACGATATTTTTTCTACCAATTTATTTGAAGCAAATGATATCATGTCGCTTAGCAACGGATTTAAATCCAATGTGTTTATGCGGCAGACGATTTTTATTAAATCCTTTCCGATTTAAATAATGAAGATATGTATATAAAATAAATTTCATTGCCATTTCATTTTGGACTAGATAATATCAATTATACTCTTCAGGTTTAAACATTATTATTATTGATATTTTCCGGAATTATTGATTCAGGGATTATTGATATTTTTAAGTTATTACGCCATTGTTTTATTGCGGCAAAAATTGCTGACACACGCATATTGTACGTTGTACGAGTAATCTTCTAGGAATGCACGGGTATATCTTCTAACCTACGAGAATATAAGTAGTACAGGTATATTGGCATATATTTTGACATATATTGGCATATATATTGGAATAAAGTACAGTCTTCTGGTATGAAGATTAAGGGGATTAATTATATATTCAATTTATTACGTCGTCTGTTGTATTTTACCAAAAAACATTTGAGACTCATATTGCAAAACGGGTAATCTTCTACTAATAATCGGACATTATAAGTAGTACGTGTATATCTTCCCATATAATTTTAGCACTTTAATTTTGACATATTGGAATAAATGACTGTCTTCAGATTTAAAGATTACGGGTTTATTGGTATTTTCAATTTATACATGTAATCTACTAATACAGGTTATATTTTCTAATATTCGCGTATATAATTAGTACAGGTCCCATACAATTTTAACGCTTTTATTTTGCATATATTGATTCAATTCCATATTTTTTTTTTTATATTTGCTTACATAAGGGGTCCAAGATGTTTTATTCTTCAGATATGTCCATGAAGATAATTTTATATAGCGAGAACAGAGATTCTTAAACTTCTTTTTAGGAGCATTATATTAAATATTTTAACAGAATATTTTGATTAAACATGGCATTTAGTATACTATAAGAATTTGGGCATGATTATGAATTTCAAGTTTCTTTATATTATATACTCCGTACGAAGAACGGGTATGCTGCTAGTTCTAAATATATGTTGTATGAACAGCTATTAGAAACATTCTGGTAACTCATGCAAAAGCATAATTGATTAAATAATTTGTTATAAACATCATACTAAAAGTTAAAAACATTTTGTAATGGGCATATGATTTTATAAATCTTATTTTGCTGAATTTTAGTGTGTGTGTGTGTGTGTGTGAGAGAAAGAGATAGAAAAAAAAACTGGAGTGGAAAACTGGAAAAAAAACTGAATTTTAATTTGAGAAGTTGTGAAGTCCTCTAATAGTAAATACATTGCTCTATAGAAGAAATGCAGATATTCAATATTACCATTCTTATGGGGTTAATCTTAGTTTATTGTAGGGACTTGAGGCTCAAACCTATTGGTTACAAGCCCAAGACTAAATAACTGGACCAAAAAATATCTTTTGATCCAGCTTCTTAGTTCAGGGTGTCTTTTGTAGGAAAGTAGAAGTCATTGGCCTGAATGACATGGGAGCAGCTCACTACAATACTTCCCCTCTGTGAAAGCAGAGTTCGATTATCCCATGAAATACAGTAGTAGTTCTCGACAATGAGAGCAAATTGTTTTAGGAAAGTCAGAAGTCTGAACCAAGACTTATGTGTGTGTGTGGTGATCTTTGTTGCCTGTCAATGTTGTCATTCTTTGCATAGAGAAAAGGGTCATAGGGTCAATATTTTGAAAGTTAAGTTCATTCTTCTGGTTCACTTGTTTAAATTGCAGTTGAATTGGCTGCAAGGCCTGAATCCATAGCCTATTGGTTGTGTGGCGTAGTGGTAGCGTGGTTTTATAGTCACAGCCAAATAACTCTTGAGTGACTTCAATTATTAATTTATTTACAGCAATTAGGTAATATACAAATTAAGTTACAAAAGTGTCCAAATCTGAAGTAAGGCGAATAGTCCGCTGAGGTCACTCTGACGTTCAAGAAAACGTTCACATCAATTTCCAGTGAAAAAATCTATGAGAGATGATTCTCTAATTAGGTTCCAAGATGAACTGACGTAAGTCCACGATGATATGCTAGACCCGGGTGGTCTGAATTTTAGACTAGCAGTAGTCTATATGGATCGAGTCCTACTGGGCCCTCGATCTCTCTTCCGTTCCGTACTTAGGTCAGGAACTATCGCAGAAGGTTTCTGCTCAAAAACAAATACAGGGCCTATGCCCGAGAAGCACTCTCTTTCCAAGAAGACGAGTTCTCTTGATGAAGAACAGATCTTAACTAACTCTCGAAGACTCTCCTCCGGTCGTCCTCATAAAAAGAGCCACCAGGGGACAATTTTCTCTCTATTTTTTTTATTGGATCTTAATATCCGTGATGTCATTTTCCTTGATTATCATTTGTCCGAAGACTCGTGCCAGTAAGTCTAGGGGACACTCCCCTTACGTCTGGAGCTAACGTCCACGCGATCACTCAAGGCGGTTCATGCCAGCTTAGCCTTTCTTTTTAACTGTCAACTTTCCAGACATGGTGGCGCGAGATTCGCGACGTCCATTGTTCTGGTGACCTCTGCTGTCTTTCATACTCAGGGGGTCACAGGTGTGCCCGTCTGAAATTTCCAAGCCCCAATTCCAATTCGGGGGGGGGGGGGGGGGAGATTTAATTTCCAAGCCCCAATTCCAATTTGGGGGGGGGGGGGGATTTAATTACAGTTTCATTTGGTGAATTATTTTAATTCGGCACAGTTGTAAGCGTGAGACTGAACAGTTAAACCAAAATATATCTAGACCAAACTACTTTAAGATGTCTTTTGTAGGAAAGTAAAACAGTTAAATCATGGCCAGAAAGACGTGCAAACTGTTCAGTACATAATTTTGTTCTAGCCTGGTTAGTGGACTACATTTTGGGGTTTCCCTCCATTGTCCTTAAAAACTTTAATTATAAATAGATTTTTAAGTCCACTACAGGTACTTGTGTTTTGATTGGGTTCTTAAAACTCCTATAATTTTATGCAGACTGAAAGTGGGTAAGGAAATGAATGGTTGGATCTGAATGAGAACATTTTTAATTTCTAAAATTGTTTAGAATATTTTACTTACCTTTTTGACTTTTGAGATTCTCATGTGATTGCAATGCTTGCAGTAGAATAATGTTGTTATAATTTCAATATTAACTTCAAAATGGAGCTTCAATTATAAAGCATGTGCCAAGTAAAATAAATGTAATGGAGGTGAAGCTAAAAATTTTTATCTTAAAAGCTATTGAAGTTTATTGACCAATTTTGCTGCCGATGGCTCAAATTGAAGCTAGTCAACTTTCCATGCCAATACCAGACTTTGGTATTTGCATGTTGCTCATGTATTTGCAAGCGACTCACCAGATGTTGGGGGGGAAAGAAAGAGCATTTCTAAATATTCCAAATTCTCAAAGTTTTTAAACCTAAACATCATCAAAATTATATATAAAAATGCACCATTTGACCAGTTTCTCCCTACGTGTACAAATATGTACTCCTGTAAAATATAAGAATTGACACTTTCCTAAAAATAAAAACATTAAATGTAAAAGAAAGAACACAGATTTTAGGTTTTCAAAATCTAACGTTTATTAAAAATTTTAAACTTCACTTTTAAAATAATTTTCAAAATATTTTACATCTCATTAACTAAAATCAAACATCTTAAATAATAAAAATAAATGGAATGGCCGGTCGTATAGTGGTAGAAAAAATGTTAGAATATTAAATTTTAAAGTTAACAATATTAAACTTATACAACTATTTATCAAAACTAAAATTTGGAATAAAAAGAACATAAGTTAGCCAAAAGGGAAATTTAGAACAAAAGTTAAACTTAACCTCAGGTTCAGGTGACCTAAAATATATGTCTAAAGGGGTCTTATTCTACTAACACAATTAAACTGAAAACAATTGGAATATAAACATATTTTAACTATTGAGAAATATTAGAATTTGGAGGAAAAGGAATAATATCACCAAGGCTCCAAGAAAAACGGCGGAAATCGGCGGGAGGTAGAATCACCAAATGTGCAGCAGATCCAGACAACACCAGAAGAGGAAAATCCATGGCACAGGATCACAATATGTCCAGCAAAAATTCCGGAAAAGGCCGTTCCACGGGATTCAACTCCAAAGAGATTCTCCACACCAGCTGGACGTCGAGTAATAAAAAATCCTTTCTCAACTGCCGGGACTACTGACATCAAAATGGAGAACTTAACATGTGTCCGTCAATTGGGCTCGGAAATGCGAACTCCATTCATCATAAAATAGAACTGGCAGCTTGTCAAGATAAACATATTTCTAATTGGCCGGTAAGACTTCCTCGGCCGACATCACATAAATCGTGAAACATCTTGGATCATTATTTAAATGATATGAAACTAATTAGCATGACTCTTCATTCCGTCGCAGCTTCCAGACATAAACAACATCAGAGAGCACAGCGGCAAAGGACTGCTGATTGATTATAAACTAAACAAATCAATCCACATCTTGAAAAACAAAACACACATCACAGCCGGGAATAATGATACATTTCATGCCGAACTACGGCTCGCGCTGAAAAAAACTTTGACAGATCACATCTTAGGTTCTAATCAATAAAGAGAAGAGAGCGAAAAAACGCGCGATTTTGCTTATATACTGCGAAACATCGCTGCCACAGATTGTAAACAAAATTATCGATGAACGATAAAATAATTAATGACAGACGATTTTAATATTACGATCAACCAATTAAAAACTCGAAACTTTAAAGAAGAGAAATGGAATTTTAGAGCAGACGAAAATTAAAAAGAAATGAAGTGAAACGATTTGGAAAATACGAATTCGGCAATAATTTAAATATGGACGATTCTGAAATATTTAAAAAGCTGAAAATAGAATAAAACTGTAAAATTGCGGTGAATTAACAAATTTTTAACCGAGAGCAATAAATTTGGAATCAAATTAAAGGGAATAAAAAGGGCAATAAATGGAATCACAAATTAGCCAATTTAAATAAATTTAAATTGCTAAAACCTAAAAAGAACGAACTTCGCCGTTTTTAACACAAAACCTATGGAATAGAACATATTTGGAACAGAAGAATATCAAAAACCTAAACAATTGGAAGATGAATAACTAAATGAGAATGACTATGTAAATAAGACCCCTGAATACATTTAAACAAATAGCAAAATTCCTAAAAATAATTAAATATCCAAAAGTATAACCCAACACCAAGTAAAATAAATGTAATGGAGGTGAAGCTAAAAATTTTTATCTTAAAAGCTATTGAAGTTTATTGACCAATTTTGCTGCCGATGGCTCAAATTGAAGCTAGTCAACTTTCCATGCAAATACCAGACTTTGGTCGTAGTTGATTAGTTAAATTCAAAGCATTCAGTTTCTCAGACATTCATAGTATGTGCAAAATTTGTCATTTAACTCGGATTAAAAATGTTTTTTCGCTCAATCTCATTTTATACTTTCAACATGCACTAAACTAAAGATTTATAATTTTAACTCAAATTTGCAAGTTACACAAAGTTAGTTATTACCTGGCTATTAGCTGTTGGCTATCATGGGCAGTGAACTTAAGTGTAATTTCCTTTGAATAATATCCTCTAAATATCTGCCACTTATACTCGTAGCAAAATATTCCCATAACGAAAACATTGGTCAAAATCTGAGGAATGATCACTCTGAATAATGGCTAATGGGCAGAAAAATTTTTTCAAACAGCCACTGCTCATCAGATTCCACATTATTAAAAGTTTTTAAGCAGATAAAATATTTACTAGTATATATCCCCCATACCCCCTTGTATTATATATTGCATTTCTAGCAAACTACATTGCTTTTCAGTTGATGTGATGACAAAATGTGTCTAAAGACTATTCTTTAGAAAGAAGAGTTAAAAAACATTATCCAAGCATGCAAGATTGAGTGATGTAGATTTGCCGGAGTATATTAAATTTGAGCATTTGTATTTGGAAGAAATATTTTCATATTTGTGCGATAATAGTTTAAACTTTGAAAACAATTTTTTTATGCACACTTTTGTGGAATTTATGTTGGCTATTCCTGTAAATAATGGTTATCCTTAAATAACAGCAAAGAATGAGTGGTCCCATTGGTGGCAGTTCCATAGTTTTACTATACATAGAAAAGTGCTGTTAAATATTTGAAAATCTATTTGGTAGCCATGATCAGTTAATTGTAAAATCTGGTGCACTTGGTAAGGCTCTTAAAAGTACTTGAAATTTTTGTTTTGCAATAAGTATTAGTTATATATATTACTTTCTATTCGTTAGCAACACCGGAATGCGGTACATGATAGGTCCTAACTGGATGGAACTATTTGATGTTGTAGTGGTCCAAGCAAAGAAGCCAAAGTTTTTTACTGATAAACACAGGTAAATCATTTAAATTATTAACATCTCATTTAGTATTTGAATTATTGTTTTTCTGTTTTCAGCAAAGGCAAATATTGTAAACTATCTTATCTATATTTAATACACCATCTTGATGTACAGGAAAAGTTTTCAAAATGCCATAGCACTTTCGGACAACATAGTGTCCATCAGTGGCAAAAATAAGTGATTGACAGATGAGCTTTTATACAACCAGAAATGGTGAATACAAATTTGCATAGGGTAAATCAGAAAAATCTATAAAATTATAACATTACAAATAAGTATATACATTTTAAGCAAAAGTAATTAAATTCATTTCATTATCCTAAAACTAATCTTGCCCCTTCTGATATTTTGCCATATGAATTGAGTATTTCTTTCCAGCCTGCTATTTTTCAACCTCTTCTCCAATTTTGCAATGAATTTAAGTTTAAACCTACCCAGTCTACTGTCTTTTCATTATTTAATTGTATTCATGCCAATAAATTTAAGGATAAAAATAATCTCAAGTCAAGTTGGGGTGTATGTTGCCCCCTTTCATTTCCTAATAATTTTTATATCGGTAGTAAAAAATGTACTGTCGGTATTCATTTATCTGAACATGCTAGAGATATTAAAAATAATGAACTGTCCCCTGCTCTTTTACAATTATTCATTGATAAATTTACCCCTAATTTTGATTAAACTTTTATTTTATTGCAATAACCCCATAATATTTTACTTTTGGAATCTTTATATTTATTGAGAATTTATTTAACTTTGATTCCGTTCAAACCCTTAGTTTTGCATGGCGTCTCATTCTCAACTCTATGCATGTTAAACCATTATGATTGTCCGGAAATCTAGTGCTTCACCATTAGTGTTATGCATGAATTGATCTCATTTATTTATGTACATGGATTTTGAAATGACCATTGATTTGACCCCTGCTCTCCGGTTAAGCAAGTTTTATGTCGCAACGACACTCCTGGTAGCCGGTACTCAGCCAAAAAGAATACATAAGTATCAAATCAAAAACCAAGAGATCTGCGATATTAAATCCATACAGAAAGGAAGGAACTATACAATAGCCATTACTGAATAATATAGTCATAAAATAAAGTACCCAAAACTTTCCTTTAAAATACCCAATACAAAACAATAATATTCAATATAAATTAAAAAGAAAAAAATGTGTCAATTACAGATACAAATAAAATATTTTACCCTAGCGTTAATGTTAAAGTTACACACTCAAAACCAACTAACCGCCATGCAATCACCATAACGTCTTATGTCAAATTACACAAATTCCCATGTACTAAACATTCCTATACCAACCCCTAACATCAACTCAGACCAAAAAATTCTTGAAACAAGCCTTTACGGTTATGTCATAAACACTACATACAATGTTTGACAAAAACCTTTTTGGGTATCTTTGACCCACTGCCATTGACAAAAAAAATTACGGTCACATAACAATCTGTCCTGTGATATACTATTCAAACGTCTACTCCGTTAAAGTCTATTATGATATTCTGGAAAACATTTCTATGAAGAGTCGTACTCCATGGTGCAATGAAGTTGATATTAAAACCAAAATCCTTTCTTTTGTCATACAATTTAAATTCTGCTCTTCCTCTATTATTAGTCTTAATACATAGATCCAAGAAATTCAAGCTTTCATCAGAGTTATGAGGAGTCTTAGTTAGTTTCAAATTTGAAGGATAGAAACTGAAGTCCATTATAAAATCCTTGTTTCCATATCCCAAAAGAACATTGTCAACGAATCAAATATATAGGAGTTTAAGAAGTGTGTTCCCGTCTTCAAATTTGTTAATCTGTTTTAGCTGACATCTATTTGAATAACCTTCCCCCATCGGAATACCATGTTTCTGTTTATAAAAATTAAAGCCATCATGAAGCACTGTTTCGAACAATACCAATTCAACAAGAGTTTTATATTTACTTTTATTAATTTGTGTTTTAATGTCTATTGTATAAATCCATAACTATATCATAGTATATTTATGTCAATATTACTAAACAGATCTTCAAAATTGTAACTTTTGTAATATAGGTTTTCTAGTATTTTATTTATAGTACTGGTGGACATAACTGTTGTTGATAAAGTCTGCTCCACTAAGTTTTTAATTTCAATGACCACTTTCTTCAAAATTCCTAACAGTAACTTGCTTGCAATTGTGAAATAGGTCTTATAACTGTTCGTAATCAGTCTGAATTTTACTGGTGTTTTATGTAATTTTGGAATCATCATAACATAGGGAACCATATTGATTTTACAAAATATCCAATTTTTTTGTATTTAGCCACAATACGATTTTCTATTTCTTTTCTTGAATAGTTCAACAGAATATAAGTGTCACAGTTTTTATAGCACTCTGTAAGTGTTTTACAATAGTAGTCTTTACAAGTAAATGCATGATTAGCCGTAACTTTGTCTACATAAGTGATTAAAAAAACTATCGGTCAATTGCTCAAATTCTTTTCTGTTGTATTTCTTCGTATGATTATTAAAGTCATTTCCATGATATATTAAGTTGAACTCTGTAACACCACCCTTCCATTCCTGGAATACTTAAGTAAATAAACTGTACTTATCAACATTTTTATATACAAAATGGCTGTTATCATTTTCAAATAATTTATGAACTTGTTTATACTCTGGGGAAAACTGTATTTCGTGCCCAATTCAAACATTTTTCTAGTTTTGTCGCTAATTAAATTTACGTCACTGGTAATGACATGACCATGATAACTTTTGATAAAATTAATGCATTTCCGACACTTGCATTCACAATTCAATACACTACCCACCGACTGACATACTTTATTGTAATTGTAAATACTTCTACAAATAGGCTTCAAATGCTTGTACGTTATGTCCACCTGTATATTCCTAATTAACACACACATTAACATTTTTACACTCAGACATCACCTGAAAAGCATTAGTTCAGGGATGTTTGCAACATGCTCTCCCATTGAAAACTAATTTGAATTTTATTCCTTTTCACAATACTTTCCCTATACATTATACTATGTAGAGAAAATAAAAACAATATTTAAAAAATAAAATAGAGTAAACCTAAGATATTTGAAATTTATATAGGAGTAGAGAGAGAGAGAGAGAGATAAAATTTTAATTTAATTTTGATATGTTTTTGTTCTGTAACTATATACTAATGAAGGTCAGTAAACTAAATAAGTATCATATTTTGTTTTTCTGTTGCAACTAAATACTTGCTGTAAACTATTTGTACCTAAGCATGGGTGGGGGTGTATAATTTGCAAGTACCAAATTTCTGCTAGTGTACTTTGGCATTTTTTTTTAAATTGAACTTTGGATTATTTTTTTAAATATGTTGTCTTTCCTTAGTACTTGAATTTTTTATTTTTTTTCTAATAGACCCTTTAGGATTTATGATGTACATACCAAAAGCCAATCTTGGGAGAAAGTGACGGAGTTAAAAAAGGGCTCTATATATATTGATGTAAGACATTTTATCATTTTATTTGAAGTAATATCTGAATTAAGTTGATTTAACCATTATGTACTATATTTACAATAAGGGTTGGGATTCTTTTCCACTGAATGCATTTTAATTTATTTCAGCGTTTACTTCAAATATTCTATTTTTATTTCAATGTGATTATTTCAATTTTTATTTTAATGTGAATAAAGTGAAATAGTAAGAAGTTTTCTCTTTAATAAGTAAATAGTATGTGTAAGGTTTTGTCGGAGAAAAGTATCTAAAACATGCCAATGGCACCATACTTCCAAGAAGGGTCTGTTCATGGGAAAGAGCCACCTGGTGCTCAAGTGTTGCCTGGGACTTGTGTGACACAAGAAATGAACAAAAAGGGAAAAATTGTTCATTCCTACACTTTTCCTATTTTGCATATCGCCTTCCCTTTTGTCCAGTTTGAAATGAAAATTTTAGTTGATTTATGTGAAAAACATAATTTATCCGACATCTTTTGCACACTACTTTCCTAGTCTACAAATTAATTCTCAGCATTTTCACATCGAAAGTTTTTAGGAAAACTTTTATTCAACTATGCATTACTTTTGGACACCTCTGCATCTATATTTTTAATTTTTTTAATTTAATTATTGTTTCCCAAAATTATGTCCAATGAGTGTTCTATTTCTGTAGAAGACCACAAGTCATTCAGAACTTTAAAGTTTAGTAGAACTGAAAGAGCTCTGCATTGCACGATGATTTTAGTATTCTCTGCCATCGAGGCTTGCCAAAGTTTTGTCTAGACACTGAAAGTAAAGCCCAGTTATTATTTGGGTAAAGTGAAAGAAAGTCTTCAACTTTAGTTTTTTGATGCATTTAACATTCAATGCATAATGCAATTTTAGCGAGTGCTTGTAATTGCAGTTTATTTTGAAAATGCAGTATTTATAGAATTAATAAAGGTACACAGTATGAGAGAAAAGACAAATATTTTAGTGTTTAATTGTAAATGATATACAGCTTCATTGAAAGCACTCTGGCTGAGAAGTCCATTTTACAGGTTATTAAAAAAAAAAATTAAGCCATAATTCTAACCTGTTGATTACACAGTAATTTATCTATCGGTTATTGTAGTAACCCGTCAAATTTTTCTATTTTCGTTTCTTTCAGTCTGACTTTAACAATGTTGGTGTTTTGTTAGCTGGAACTTGCTGATGTAGTATATGGGCATTGGACATATTTTATACATTATGGGCATATGTATATTTTTTATTAAATATTTTTTATAAATGCTTGCCAGATTGCTTTAAAACTAAGAAATGTAAAGTTTTATTATATTTGTTAGTTACCATAAATAGTTTGTTTAGTATTAATACTATGACCCAGCTCTGTCTGCCTAGAATGCTTAGTGAAAAATTGGTGACTAATTTGGAGACTTCTTAAAATGCTGCCTAATTGTTGAAAACTGCTAAATTAACAAAAATGACTTCAAATTTATAAAATTTAAAATCTCAGCACAAGGTATTTATTTTCAATTTTAGGAATGGATTTAAAATTCAAAGAGTTCAACTGGTATATTTTGTTTCAATATGTCTATCTGTCCCACTTGACAATTTTTGGAAAATGTCGCAAAATTGACAAAACATCACCAAATCGATGACAATTCTGTAGCTTAGAAAATCTACTCTAATTTAACTTTGATAATCTGTTACTTTGAGGAAGTAATTTTTTTTTTTCAAAATATGTTTCACTTTTTGTGGGACGGCTATGTTTTGTTACGAGGTTTAGGGGAGTGCAATTACATTATTTTTGGGGGTGGTATAGTATGCATGTTTTCATAGGGAGTCGTATGGTAATAATATTGAATAGAAGGGAAGCTCACCTGTGGATGTTAGAAGCACAAGTACTGTAGGTGGAAGGAAATATTTTGTAACTTCACCCTGTCATGACTGAATTGCTCTTCTACTGTTGTAGAAATGATCAATAATTGTAAATTCAATTTTTTCTTCTGAAGGGCAATTTAAAGGAACTACAGAATCTTACAGGATGGCATGGAAGTTCTGTTTTATACTTTGGTGATCAAATTTATACTGATCTTGCTGATTTAACATTGCATCATGGATGGAGGACAGGTGCTATTATACATGAGCTTGGTGTGAGTAAAAAAAATTTATTTGTATTTTTGTGTTGAGAATTTTTTTTTTTTTTTCAAGAATTTGAGTTTGAAATCTTGATAAGCACATTTTAAGACCTTGTGTTCAGAGTGTTTGTGTTACGGACATAATGAAAGAACAAATGTACATTCTGCCTGTAAATTTTAAATCTGAATACATTATATATAAAATTACAACTAGATATAATTTTTGATTTTTACTACAACTAGAAGCATGCTATTATGATATATTTGTTAATTGCAAAAAATGTAATATGTATATGTTCTCATATCTTCTAAATTGCCTTTGTCAGAATTTGGACAATCTTCTTAATAGGTGTTACTCAATAAATTATATTTGAAATGAAAAGTCTTTGTCAGACTGTCAATTTTTGGTCCTGGCTTAGAGTTGCTGTAGATTTCTTATGGTTAGCTAAGAAACTTAATTTTCATCTGAAGTCAGTTGAATGGTTATATTTGTTATGCTGTCTATTATTAAATATTTTTTCCATGTGTGCGTAGATGACATGATTTTTCCATGTCAAATTTAATTTAAATGTTTTTCTTTAGAGAGAAATAAACATTTCGAATACTGAGACTTTTCGCAGAGATGTTACATGGCTTCAGTCTTTACAGAACATTATAGAAAACACACAGGTATTGGATTTTGCCATTTTTATGTATAAAATACTTACACTTGATATATTTTTTTGAAGTCTTATAAATGGGGTACTTTTAGAGCAGTATATTTGCCAACTCAGACCCTGCATTACTTTTTAGGCACACGTGGTGCAATAGTTTTAATTATAGTAGGCATGCCCAACTTATGTTTTTTGAACCAAAAATTCATATATTTTATTGAGGACTTATGAAAGCATTTAAACATAATAAAATTGGTTTAAAGAATTCTGTAAAATTATCAGTGCTTGGTCCCTAAAAGTTCCTAGTTTAATGCTTTGATTCTTAAACATAAGTATATGAAAATATTTTGAATAAGTCATGTAAATTTTTAACACTTTATAACAAAGTTGAAAAGTGTTTGACTTTTCAGTCTGTCTGTCCGTTAGCACGAAAACTGCCGTAAAAATTACTTAACCAAAATGAAATTTTAGTATGTTGTTCAGACGGTCTGTAGGACCTATGGGAATATAAATGAATAATATCACCCAATTAGTTTTGGATTGAACCCGGGTTGAAAAAATGAAATAATTGAGCCCTATGGGACCTAATTTTTCAAACATTTTTTAAGCGGATTTAAAATTCACAAATTGCTTTGAAAATTTTAGGTAATATTTAAATTGTTCCATGAAATATATAAAAATAAAATCAGCGAAATATATTCAGTAGTTTTTTATTAAATAAAAATTAAAATAATAATTACACCTCTTATATGAAACGATCACGTGACCATGATATGATACGATCACATGACCCACTTCAAAATGATATATGGCATCCATCATGTTTCAAAATTGTGATTTTTTAAAGTTCTTTTTAATTCATAGTGTTGTATCCAATCTAAAACTACTTTATTTTTGCTTAAATTCTGTGCATCTGCATACTGAAACAACGCAATGACAATATATTTGAGTGTAAATGCTCATCTAAATTTGATTATTTCTACAACTAAGCCTATTTTTCACCTATGTAAAATGTAAAGAGCAAAATATATAGAATGAGTTGTATTAGAATTCCTGTATTTTTTTAACACAAAATAATTTAGTCAATGGAGTCTGCATGGCTGATATGAATGAAATATTAATTGATTTCATAAAGAGGACAATTTTTTTCGATGAAGTTTCAAGCATAGTTTAATTTTTTGTAGCTCCATGGTCTTAAACAAAATGTTTAAATAAAATAAATTATTATAGTATTGTGATGAATGAAATGAATGGGAGAAAGTTATGAATGAAATCCTGCTTTTATAGAGATCCAGGCGTGTTATTTTTTCTATGACGTCATTTGAATTAATTTCAGTTGTTTTCGATGAAGTTTTCAGATATAATAAATTATCGTAGTATTATGATAATTCTAAAACTATTACCGAGGAATGTATAACATTTTAGAGATGTTTAAACCAGGCAATTTATATTTCAATGCCGTCATTTGAATGAAGTTCATTTTTTTCAATGAAGGTTTAAGTTTTCAAATATAATAAATTAATGCAGTATTGTGATAAGTTTCAAAATATTACCGAGGAATGTATTGCATTTTAGACATGTTTAAATAAAATTGCATTGAAGTTGGAAAGCGTTTCATAATCAATGCTTTAAGCATGATTGATCTTTGTTTATTTACAGTTGGTATAGTGTTTTTGGCAAATTGCAGCAATTCAGGCTGTCTTTAAAAATCCAGTTTCAACCTTTCATCCTGGGTATGTCCCCAAGAGCCGATAGTTTTTTTGTATGCCAACACAAAAGCAAAACCCCTACTTGGCCTAGAAGCACACAATTTTCTTTTAAACATGGGCATCAAACTGAAGGGGCATAAGGTTTAAAAAAAAATTGACAGATTTTTTAAATATCTGTGAAACCTTTATTTGTGGGGAGTAAAAAGAGCGGTATGCAAAAAGTCTATCTTCTCATTCAAACATGATGTTAAAACCTCCTTTATTAACACTTTACAACATAGTTGAAAAGTGTTTGACTTTTTTCATTCTGTCTGTCAGCACGACAACGGCCGTAAAAATGACTCTCAAAATGAAATTTTAGTATGTTTAGACGGTCTGTGGGACCTATGGGAATATAAATGAATAATATCACCCAATTAGTTTTGGATTGAACCCGGGTTGAAAAAATAAAATACATTGAACCCCATGGGACCTAATTTTTCAAACATTTTTAAAGTGAATTTAAAATTCACAAATTGCTTTGAAAGTTTTCGGAAATATTCAAAATGTCCCATAGAATAAATAAAAGAAATTTCAGCAAAATATATTCAGTAGTTTTTTAAATAAAAATTAAAATAATTATATGAAGAGATCACTTGACCATTATATGAAGAGATCACGTGACCCACTTCAAAATAAAATATGGCATCTATCTTGTGTCAAAACCATGATTTTTAAAGTTCTTTTTAATTCATATTTAGTGTTGCATCTATCCTAAAACAGGTTGATTTTTGCTTAAATTCTGTGAATCTGCCTACTGAAACAATGCAATTACAATATATTTGAATTTAAATGATCATCAAACTTTGATTATTTCTACAACGAAGCCCAAGTTTCACTTATGGAGAATGTAAACTCCAAAAGATGTAGAATGAGTTGTATAAGAATTGCTGCATTTCTTTAACTCAAAATTATTTAGCTCATGGAGTCTGCAATATAGCTAATATGAATGAAATATTCATAGATTTTACATAGAGAAGCATACGTTTTTTCGATCAAGTTTTAAGCATAGAGTTAAATTACTTGTACCTCCATAGTTTTAAATTTTTAAATAAAATAAATTATATTATTGTGATGAATGAAAGGAATGGAAAAATGTTTATGAATGAAATGCTGCTTTTATATTGAGAGCCAGACAATTTATATTTCGATGACGTCATTTCAATGAAGTTAATTTGTTTTTAATGAAGTTTTCAAATATAATAAATTATGGTAGTATTATGATGATTTTAAAAATATTACTGCTGAATGTATCTCATTTTAGAGATGTTTAAATAAAATTGCATTGAAGTTGGAAAATGTTTAATTATCAATCCTTTGTGCATGATTGATCTTTCTTGTGTTTAAATGAGAAATTAATTTTGAGTGGCTTCTAAAAGCCCAGTTTTTAGATAATCTATTTCTTTTTGTACAGATTTTTAAAAATGTCGAAAACATGAAAGGATCTGTTGTGTCGATGTACATGGGATTACATGCAATTTTAATTGTATTTCAAAATAAATATATTTTATTCATATAAATATAACTACCCTGCTTTAACTCCTGAGTGACACCGGGTATAGTTTGAGTTTGAGTTTTAATGTGTTATTAGTTAGCAATTTGTAAAAGATTGGTTATGATATTGTGGAAATTTGCATGTGTATGCGATTGTGTATGCTCTGTTTTATTGTAACTAAATTTTCCATTTTTTGTTTTAATTTGTTGGCATACTAATCACTAAAAGAAAACTTCTCTCTTGTCTTAAACACATGAGAATTTGGTGAAATATTGCCAACTTGACAACTTTTTAAATGTTGCAAAAATAACTTTATATAGATTAAAATAACTTCAAATTGATTTTTATATAGATCCTATGGAGAACTACTGTAAATTTTGAGCCTACACCACAGCGGACGATGCATGGTTCTCATGTCTGAGGCACGCACCACTGTGGAAACTCCTCCAGAAATTTTAAATTATTTAGAACTGAACTTTGTTCTTTTGTTAATGTTCCTAGGTATGCAAAACTCAAGGTCATCCCCAAAAATTAGACCATTTTTGGAATATACTAAAAAAATTCTTTACATTTTATGCAAGATCTGGGTAAAATCTCTTAATGCTACAATTGATAGCCTGCCTGTCTATAATCCAATGCTATTTTAAATTTACAAATTGGCCCAGGACACTACTTCCTCTGTAACAGTAGATCAAAAATCAAGGATTCCTTATTCTCTTCGCTGTCATTCAATACATCATTTTTCAAAATTGTAGACTTATACAACAATGAGTTTCGATCACTGTGATGAAGAGCATACATGCATGCATCTCCCCCTCTTCCTCTACTTTTAAAATTCTCCCTTTTTTTTTGCCAATGAATTTTCCTCTCACAGGTTAAAACTCAGTTTAGAAACTCCATTAATAATTATCCTTGATCCTGCCTATGCGTGCCTCAATGCTAAAAAATGAGCCAAATAATTTTACTGAATAGAAAATGATTTTTTTACTGAGCAGCTAAAAAATTTTCTATTTATAAAATTCCTTGCTTCACAAAGTATGCTTTTATTTGGTTGAAGGATCATTTGTATTGCTGCTTTTGACAAAGCTATACTGACACTTCCCAAGTTTTTGTTTGTTAGTCTTTCTATACTGTAAAATGACACTTTATCTATTTGCATAAAAATCTCATCACTTTATTTCTAATATAATGCAATATCACAATGAATATGAGCTCTGAATAGATATATTGTAGTTAAATTATAATTTTATTACTAGGATCAAGATGATCGAGGATCTTTTACTCAAGATCTTCTTATAGAACGGGATGTACTTAGGTATGATTTTTTAAGTTTTCTTCTGTGCCAACTTATTTATACAAATGCATTCAGTGTTTCCTTTTTGTAATACAATTATTGTATAAAAGAGTTAAAGAATTCACATTTTATGTAATGTATGATTAAGTATATTTAAAGTACTTGTTACTTTAGGAATTGTACTACCTGTGATTCTTGTATTAGAATCATTAAAAATTTGTTTTGCATTGTTATTTATAATAGTAAAGATGGATGAATAACACTTTTGTGGAATTCAAATATTAACCAGATCTCTATTTGAATAACTCGAATAGTTATTTCAAATTGATAATATTTGTATTTAATATTAGTAGTAAATTAATAAAGTAAAATAAAAAAAATTAATAAAACTGCATTAATTTAGAAATGAAACTTATTTTTTTTAACCTCAATCATTTTATAGTAGTCTTTCATTTTGAGTATTTTTAAACTATGATAATTAATTAATTGTAAATGTTTCTTGCATACTGTAAATTTTTATTTGAGAAAACAATCATTTGAACATGTTAAGCACCTAGTCTGCTTCTTTTTTGTTGCAAATTAAACTAGAAATACTAAAGAATCACTGTTAACTATTGACAGCATAATTAGTTAAAAAATAATTCCTTTAAGCAATGATAGATTTGTATTTTTGCAGTAGTTGAAACTGATTTTGTTTGTAAGCAAACATTTTTTGAGGTATTTTTGAATTTCTGCTGGAGTATCTAGACTTTTTACTCTAGAACCTGCTGTTAATTATGGCCCCAATATTTGAGATTTCAAAATACTTTTTGGTATTTGGGTATTTTCGAATAGTATTTGCCAATCTCTAATTTCTACTCGTTGGAACTAAATACCTAATAACTGCTCTAGTAGCAAGAAAACCTACTCATGTGTCACAAATTTGTAATTTTGACAGTCAGTCTTACTATTCAACATCAAATTTCTAGAAGACTGGATTACATGAGACTGCAATTGACAAAGTTCAGATAATTTATTCATTCACTGTAACGCATAAGGTTTCTTAATATACTGCATGACGGAATTAAGGTTAATTATATCCATATAATTAAATTTCTGAAGCTGGTGATAGAATAACTATGAGCCACGAAATTCTGGTTACACAACTTCGTTGAAAATTTTAAACAGAGTGTTGCAGCTATAACAAACGTTAGATAGTAGTTGCAGTAATACAAGTAGCAGTAGAAGTGTTAAATGAGAACAGTTCCAGTATAATTCAAAATCACTTTTATTGCAGAGTGAATCTATTGTATTTGCTTACAGTATATATCTTGAGAACAGGTAAGCAAAAATCAAAGCATACTATTTACAAAACATGAGCACTACAGCTCATATGAAGGTTTTCAGTGAAAGTTCTATGCTTAGACACGTTTCTGGTTTAAGTATTATCTACACAAGTATTGATTATCTACACAAGTATAATAAAAGCATTTCACACTTACGTGACCACGTGCACTTTCCGACGCCACCACTAGCTGGGCACACGCTATGGCAAAAACTTTCCGGATCAGCACTAGATAAAGTCCACAACATGGGAAAACATGGTCTCCTTAACTGAGAACCATCAAAACTACTAAGTTTAGTTTAAATACCCGCGTTCACCGATAAACACTTTATCGTAACTTTTCGACAACATCGAAACATGACTTTATGAAGATCCGTCTGCCCGATCTAGATCCTTCTAGATCCTTCCATCGATCAGTATAAGCAAGCTATCCAACGAGCTTTCCAAGCGATCTACCTGATCTCCTGCGATCGATCGAATGACTACCGGTCTACCGACCAAAGCGATCTACCTTAAACCAGAAAAGTGTCTAGCCTTTATATCCGAAGATGGGTGCGTTCCGGAACATAACCGTTGCTTGCAACGCCCTCTGGATATGCAAAACAGGATGCGTGAGTGGCGAGAAAGGTGATTTGCATGATAAGCCAAGTTTTGTCCACATCGCGATTCGTTCACGAGAACGGAGAAAACATTTGAATAATGACGTCACGCTCCCGCGAAACGAGAAATCGCGATGTAAACAAAACCAAGTTTCCAACAATCGGCCCCCTCATGCAAAAACACCAACTCTCGGCGCCCATGCTTTCATCCAACAAAAGGTTATTCTAAGAATCAAAGTTCTTAGTATCCTAAAAACATAATGTATGCATACACAAAATTTTATACATTAAAGAAATTTATAACACTTATAACATTTAGAAAGTGAACAGCCTTTTCTCAAAATGGCAACAATCAAATGAGTACACTTATCTATTATGCAGATCATAAGCATTCTTTAAATTACATGTTTAAGGATAATATAGTCAAAGAAAACAGTATAACCATACTATTGCCCTTTCTCAAGTACTAGCTCATACTGAAGAAAGCTATTTCTTTACTATTTTGAAAATTTAAACAAAACATTAAGTTTAAAATTTAAGTCTAAAGATATCAAAAATTTAAGCTTTAGAAAAATTTTAGGTATAGTTATCAATTTTAATATTTAAGATTAAAAATTTAAATCTAAACATCAAATACAAGTTGTAGAAAATTTAGTGTATAACTATGAAATTTAACATTTAAGATTAAAAATTTAAGTCTAAACATCAAATTCAAGTTTGTAGAAAATTTAATGTATAACTATGAAATTTATCATTTAAGATTAAAAATTTAAGTCTAAACATCAAATTCAAGTTTGTAGAAAATTTAATGTATAACTATGAAATTTATCATTTAAGATTAAAAATTTAAGTGTTATTATCTTAGCCCATGACTAGTATACACACTAAATACCCAATACAATGGCAATGATAATAAAAGATACAAAAGGTAAATATACATATGAGATAAACACAGATTAAAAAAATTTTTATGTGAATTATATCAATAATGTACATTCAGACACATATTTATTCACATAAGCGAAAATGCATTATGCGTGTAGTAAAAATGGATATATATTTTTTTCAAGTGCAATGTGAGAAAAGTAACAGTTCATTGTCACACAACAATATATACTCAAGATACATTTCATTTGTATCAATGAGAGAGGAATAAATTATAAGATATCCTAACCATTTATACTTTGAAAAAAATAAAAAATTTAAAGTAAAATTTTTATTTGAACATTTAAATTTTATATTTTAAAGATATCATTACTAAATTTTAAAACTCTATCTTTAAATTCCACACCCAAAAGTCTTGACTTTTCCTAATTCTTTGATATCAAATTCTTTACTCAAAAGTGAAACAGTATGGTCTATATCATTTTGTTGTTTAGCAAACAAAATTATGTCGTCTACGTAAATCAGCATTAATACTTTATTCTGATATGTATAAGCACAGTTGCACCATTTAAATTTTAAAAAGTTCAATTTTTTCAAAGTGGTGTCAAGCTCTGTATACCATTCCCTTCCGCTTTGGTGAAGGCCATATATTGCTTTCTTAAGCAAACAAACATATTGAGGCTGATTTGGATCGACATATCCATGTGGTTGTTTCAAGAAAATTTTATCATTCAACTTTGCATAAAGATATGCGGACTTAATGTCCAGTTGAAAATGTTTCCATTTAAGCATGCAAACAAATATGGAGAAGAAAGCTCTGATTAAACTAAAATTAATCACAGGGCTAAACACTTCATCATATGAGTCCCCCTTTATCTGGGTATATCCTTGAGCTACTAGGCGAGCTTTGAATCGTTTCACATTTCCCCTTTCATCCTTCTTAATGGTATAAACCCATCTACTTCCGATAATTTTTTGTTGTGAGATGGGTGCAGGCACTAAGTCCCAGACACCCCTCTCTTGCATTGTAGCTATTTCATCATCCATGCCTTCTTGCCATTTATCGGACTGGGGAGATTCTATTGCCGATTTATAGCTCTTGGGTATCAAGATCTCAACATTGCTTGCTTCTGGTTTTCTTTTGATATCACTTACCCCCTTTTTCTCTCTAAAATTAAACATTTGCTGATCATAATGAATGTTAGCTTTTTCACAAAACTTTCTAACATCATTATGAGATCTCAGCCTTTTATTGTCACCTTTTACTGAGTAGTAAATATCCGTCCTACTCCCATCAGGCCTAGGTACTGCTTTCCGTATCCAGTCAATATCTGAGCAGGGTGTCAGACCAGAATCAGCAGGAGAGTCCTCATCCCCACTAGATTTACTAGTGTCACGGCTCTCACCTGCTTCTTCCTCTGACACTCCTCCCAAGCATTCTGATTCCGAGTCAATCGACTGAGTAACGTTCGATTTCCTCAAGGTGATTCCTGTAGGGTAATTAGGGCCCAGGACGCCTTCCGCTGCCACTCCTTCCTGAAACCTTACATTAGAAGTTTCTTCAACTTTCTTTTTACCCGCTATATAAATCCTATAGCCTTTGGTGCTTTCGGCATATCCGACCATTATTCCTATTTGGGCTCTCATATCCAACTTATTTCTAATTTGTTTGGCTGTGCCCACATAGGCTTTGCACCCGAAAACTTTGAGGTGAGCAACGGCTGGCTTTCTTCCATAATATAACTCGTGTGGAGTTTTGGTTTTGAACTTATGACATATTCTGTTCTTGGTGTGTGTAAAACACAAAATCGCTTCTGCCCACATTCTGTTATCAACCTGGCTTTGATCAAGCATGGCTTTCACACAATCTAGTGCAGTTAGATTAAATCTTTCAGAAACCCCGTTCTGTTCGGGTGTATATGCATTTGACCTTTCTGATTTAATCCCCAATTTATTTAAGTATGCCTTGAACTGGTTGTGACAGAACTCCATACCATTGTCCGTACGGATACACAATCTTTTTGCCTAGCTGCCTTTCTTCCTTAGCTTGGAATTCTTTAAATATCTTAAACACCTCTGATTTTTGTTTCATTATATAAACAAATACTTTCCGGCTGAAGTCGTCGGTGATTGTCAAAAAGTATCTGTTTCCGCCCATTGAAGCTGTAGGTAAGGGACCACACACATCCATATGGAGCAATTGTAAAGGTTTAGTGGACCTTATCCTACCAATTGGCTTAAAAGAAATTCTCTTAGACTTTGCTAACTTACAGTGTGTACAGTTAATTTTTGCATATTTTAGTCTAGGGAGTCCATTAGCCGCGGAAACTTTACTTGTCTGATATAAATAATCAGAGTTAATGTGGCAATATCTCCTATGCCAGAGTTCCGTTTTATTCAAAACCTCAGAAACCGCACAACTTGGTTTCTCATTAACCTTTTCTTTTGACCTCGACTTCACCTCAGAGTTACGTTTACTTTTATTTATTCTAGGCAAATTTTTCATTTTGTCAATACTGTTTTTCTTATTTAGGGGTTTTCTATCTTTCTTAGAATTTTTATCCCTACCCTGATCCTTTCCTTTAGTTTTACGGTCTTCAATATTGTTATTTGCAGTCTGAACTTCGTATTGAGGTTTTAAAAAATATAACCCTTCTTTTCGCTTAGCATAGAAGAACTTTTCTCCCTTTGGAGTGTAAAACCACAATACCCCATTAGCCCCTTTAAAAGTATACAGACAGTGTGCAACAAGAATTTCTAAGGTTGTAAATGTTTTAAGGTCAAAGTGTTCATGCAGAATATTTTTTTGCACTTCTCTTTTTTGGGCATTGTTCTGATCTTTCCAATTGCATGTTAAACTTAACAAGTTTTTAAAATCCTTCAAAATTTTAAGTGGAGTAATACTAATATAAAATATATATATAATATATATAAACAGGCTTTTTTGTTTGTTTCAACAACGGCATCATCTCCATTTGTTCTGGGTCTTTTATTATTTTTTCTATACACCTCATCCCATATAGTTGCCAACCTCCAAATATGAAAAACTGGAAGATTTTCACACAGCACAAAGTGGGCGCGGTAGCCCATTGGTTAGCGCGCTAGAGTTGCACTCGGTAGGCCCGGGTTCGATTCCAGCCACTGCCAAAACTGCCGCCGTGTTCATGCGGAGTACGATCACTTTAAACATGTGGGTCCGAAAGTCTTTCCGAGAGGTTGGTGGTAGGGGAAGGAGGGTACGGTCCCTGTGGATGCCTCCCGCACTGGGTTCCGGTCTAAATCGGGTGGCACTTCCCGACCGTCCAAACAGTTACCTTACACCTTTCTGGTAGGTCGGACGGTCTGGGTTTCAACAACACAGCACAAAGTATATTCCTGAAGGTTTTCATAAATTTTATTCTTGGCTTAATCAGTCTAATGTAGTAAAGTTATCTTGTTTTTATATTTGAGTCAATTATTTCGGAAATATTTTATAATTGACTTAAATTTAAAGACATTTTTCTGAATCATGAAACATTTAAAATTGTGTTAAATGTATATTATGTGCATATATTGAGCAGGGTTGGGTGTTTGGAGTCAAAAACTTGTTTTTGATATGTGGTTTAATCAGTGTTTTAACCGTATAAAACAGTCAAAAACCCAAAAGCTATGAACAAAAGGGGAATTTTATTTAAAAACAATAAAACCACCATGTCAATCATTATAAGATTGATCACCCATATAAATTTGAACAATATTATAATAAAAAAATGCAAGTAATTTTAAAACATTATCCTTACAACAATACATGTACATAAATGCCTTTAAAATATCGAAATACTAGCAACAATTAAAATTTTTTTAATTATTTGAATTTAATTGTCAAGGTATTCTGATTTAATTTTAAATTAAAAACAATATTTATAACTTTTCTGAAGTTTTATTATTTTAACATTTTAGAGATAGCACAATTTGTTTTTAATATTGGTGTTCATTACACCCATGTAGCATTCGATAACACATAACGAGTTTAGAACTTTTCTCTAGTCGTAAACGATTTTGCAATTTAGAATGAATGATTCCAAAATTTGAAAATATTTCTATAGAAGCTGAACTAGCAGGTTGGGCATTATTGCTAGTTCAGTTAATTTAAAAGCTGCTCTGTTTTCATCCTGAAAACTTTCACACTTCGAAACACCTTTTCACAATGTTATCAGATTGGTGAGTTTTGCACTTGTACTGAAGTTGGGAATGGGCTTTCTTGGACTTAAAGTGCAATCATAAGTGGTAAACAGCAATCATAAGTGGTAAACAGCCTTTTTTTTCTGTAGCATACCTGCCAACCCTCTCTGAAGAAAATTCAGTAGATTTCTTAAAGCATGCTTTTCAATGTCATAACAAATGTTGCAGTATAAAAATGACATACATTTAGGGGAAAATAGGGATTTTTCTCATCTCCCCCCCCCCCTGAATTATATACATATTTATAAATACACCAGACATGCCAACTTTCGAAACAGAAAAAGCGGGAGACTATTTTGTCGCAAATATACGGTTTACTTATGACACTTAATATTTGCTTCAAACATTAAAATATTGTACCATTTAAGTACATTATGCTTTAAACTTATCTGAAAATTCATGAAGTAAAACAGTGTTTCTGAAGTAAAACAGTGTTAGTAACAAATTATAAAAAAAAAAATAACTTTATACTATTCTTGATTATTTGTTAAATCTTAATAACCCCCCCCCCCCCCCCCCAAAAAAAAAAAAAAATACTGCATTAAATATCAGGTATAGTACTGGTGGTAGAATATGAAAATTCAGGACACCAATTTCATAAAATTTCAAGACAATAAATTATAAAACAAAAAATATATATAAAGGTTTTATCCGGTGAAAATTACATTATAATGACAACAAATATTTACGTTTGGTAAAACACAGGTTTTCACTAAAGAAAGTAATAAATATTGATCTTTAATAAAATATATATATCTACAGCACTGAATTATATTCCTGCCAAAATGGTTTCCTTTTTATTTGCCTAAATCATTGCTTTAATACCACTTTTTGGAAAATATCCCTTCCAAAAGAGTTCATACTACAAAATAGAAAAATGTGTATTATGCAAATATAATTAAAAAATTAACCTTAATAATTAGCCATAATATGAAAAGAAACTAGTTTAGTCAATCTAATATGCAACATTCAAATGGAGATGGATGGAAAAAGATACTAACGTACTCTTGGCAATTCACGTGATGTAACTGAATTGTGCAATCGCACTGTTTATGCAAAAATAATTAAGAAATTAACAGTAATAATTAATCAGAATATGAAAATAAGCTAGTTTAGTCAATCAAAAATGCAATATGTAGCAGATTGAGATGGATGGAAAAAGATACTATTGTATTCTCGTCGATTCATGAGAACAAACTGAATTGCGCAATTGCAGTGTTTATGTGAAATTAATGAACAAAATAGCATTTTAGCTATTTATGCTGAATTAGACAACCTTTGAAAAAGTATATTTATTACTTTCATAAAATAAGCAATAGAGATCTTAATTTACATTACAAGCAGCCGTAAATCTGTTAATTTGGTTGGCATTACCCTGTATTTTTTATGGATTTACTATGATCCTGGGAATGGTAGAAATCGGTGCTAAAAAAGCGGAAAATCTGTTTTTCCGGAGAATTACACTATGGCTGGTTAATTGAGAAATTTCAAACAAAAAAGCCGTAGAATTTCGTTGGTAGTCCGGAGGCCGGAGAAGTAATGAAAAATCCGGAGTCTCCGGTCAAAATCCGGAAAGTTGGCGCATCTGTAATCTTATGAACGTACTTTTGATCAAATAGAGAAAAATTTCCCACTTAGCTACAAAATCTCTTTTATAGGGATTTTTTTTTATATAATCCCTAAACGTAGGGATTTTTTCAAAAAATCGTGAAAATTGGGAGATGTGTCTTCAAAAGTGGAAAATCAGGAGAAACACTCAATCGGGAGTCTCTTGCCAAGTTCAGTAGAGTTGGTACATATGCTGTAGTATAAAAATGAGCAGTTTCCATTTGGCTATTTGTTAAATCTTTACCCATATATTTCAGGTGCATGATGTAAGTGAGGAAATGGATTGGCATGAATGCAGGCATTCATGTCAAGCCTTTAGGCTCTAGTCTTTTTTGAACAATTTTAATGTGTAGTTGCAGGGAATCTTCTTTTATAAGACTTAGCCAAATGTGGCATGCATTTGCCAATGTTGTGGTATCTCTTTGGAGTGTGTGGAGACTCAGACTGCACTTCTCCATCTATATCTAAAGTTATCTTTTGGAAGCACTGTGATAAATGAGTTTTCATCGTTTCTACACTGTTTACTTGAATACTTCAACAATTTTTACACTTTGAGCATTGTTTTCCATCCCTGTCCACTTTATAATAATGTTGCCAAATCAAAGCTGTCGGCCTTCCACCACAATTCATTAACACTTTATTCAGCTTAAACTTCAATTACACACAAATATCTTTGCAGTACTAACACAATTTTGAATTGTTTTTAAAAAAAGACAAACGACAACTAGACCCCAAATGATGTGAAACTAGCAGGAAATCCAAGCTACAGTTATCTTTGTCTTCTTTCCTTTAGGGGTTTGGGTGCTCCCATTTAAAGTAAAGGGGTAAGGGAGGACAGCTTTTATCTCTACCCTACCCCACCCCCTTAGGTGTAATGGAATAGACCAAGAAATTTTTTCAGTAAGAATGAGTCAGACCATTGTTAGTTGAACTTAGCCTAGAATTTGGGCGGAAAAGTGGGGGAGAGGTATGGATTGTTCAGTCTTATCAGTTATTATTGTTCAGAATTTAGGAATGTCTATAGAGAAGGGGGTGGGTGGAAGGTATGCTATGGACCATGGCCTGTGGTTAAAACGTATTGTCCCCAGTATTGTGCATTCAAGATAAGGAAGATAATTCATTGTCACCCAGACCAGAAAACATGTACAAGTTAGGAAAAAGAGAATAGTATATAGGTCTAAATTTTAGGTGGCATAAAGATTTTTTCTTTCAAAATTTTATTTCCAAGAGACTATCCATTTTTTTTTTTACCAAAATAATAAAAATAACAATAAATTTATTCAAATCAATTAATTATACAATGTACAAATAGAGTTGCTCTCTTTCAATTATTATATATTGTATTTGTTTTATTAATTCCCCCCATCCTTAAAAATACAAGGGATCCGAAAGTAAAACCTTTCACAGGGCACATGAAAACTAGTTACGATACTGATTGAGGGTGACGGGATTTTGATTGGCAATATTTGTTTCGTTTTCACTTGACAGTTTGACACTGACAGTTTTTGACGCGACTGTTAAAACCGTGGATTAAACCGGATAAAACCCTCATGCATCAAAAACCTGCCAACCCTGATAGAGTTAAAATTGATTCTAAAACATCCCTTATGGAATTTATACTTTAAACAATAGGTACAATAATAAAAATAAATGCAACATTTTATATTTTAGGAAAGCATTTTTCAATGTATTCCATGGAACCCTGAGGTGACACGACATATTCAT